>NDGM011252165.1:0-10199 GCA_002564305.1 Octomys mimax | reverse complement strand
AAAAAAAAAAAAGATTTACATAAACAAAAGCCAACCCTGCCTTATCTGTGGTGGCCACTGTAACTCTACACATGTTTTTACAGAGACTGCTCTCTCCTAAACTGCTTAGTACTTTGATAGTTGGTAGAGAAAAGTTAGATAAAATTGCAAAAGGATCTAGGCAATTCCTAGGAGAAGTTCCCTCGGCGGTCCCAACTCCAGATTCCTTTGCGAGAACAAGGCTACCCAAGTGGAGAGCACAGCCCCCAGGTGGGGGTGGTCACAGGCTAGACAGGTTGAGAATGTTGGCTGGAGGCTGGCCTGCAAACAGCCTGCGACTACGTGGGGCTTCTGACACCACCATGGTGGTCCTATGGGGAAGGCTCTCAGTCCCAGTTTGTTTTATAAACTATAGCAGCTTAACTAAAAGCTAGAATAGGGGGCCAATTAGAGAGGGAATTTGAGAGTTAAGAGTTAATTCCAGAAGCGAGTGAATTCCAGACAAAAAATAGTAGGATAATTGGCAAAATATTCTCTAAATCCCAGGGCAACTCAAGTGTGGATGAATGGAGACGACTGATCGACTCATTTTTAGTGGAATATGCGGTAGTTTTCAGAGTTGTGGTATCAACACCACAATGGGAGTTGCCTGGAACCTGATGGTCCTGTGAAGCACATTGGAGTTGCGCCTCTTATCCTGCATCTTGTGGACCCTACAACTGGCTTCATCCATGAGAACAAGTTTCTCAGTGCCTCACACTTAACCATAAGGAGGTAGACTTCTAAGCATATCAAGAAAAGGTACTACAAAGAAAGAGAAATGCTCTCCTTCCTTCTTTGACACGGAATGCTCTCAAACTGTGTCTTTAGGTGAAGTTGTAAATATATCCTAAACAAAAAGAGGAAAGACTCTTTGTGTAGATTTTCTCACACTAATTTGATGCGTGAACTTTTTATGTATGAACATTCTTTGGAATTATTGAAATTTCTGTTTTACTTTCTTTACTATGTTGATAATTCTTTGGGTGTAGATGTCATGTAATATAAATATACATTTATTCTTCTGCATCTGGTTTAATAATACCTATTACATACAGTAGCCATTCAATAAGTATTTAGTGAGTGAGTGAATGAATGAATGAATGAATGAATGAATAACAGTGTAAAGGAATCTTTCGGGAAGGTTTGATTTGGCACCTTTTCAATATCTGTGTCAGTTTAATAATTTTGCTTTTCCCTTCTGGTTCAATTTGGTCACAGGGTATTCTGAAGATTAATGAATAAAATATTTATGAGCTCTTTTAGAAAGGCAAATGAAAGATCAACATAATATTTCCTCTCTGCATAATAAAGCAA
The DNA here is from genome assembly GCA_002564305.1 of Octomys mimax. Taxonomy (NCBI): domain Eukaryota; kingdom Metazoa; phylum Chordata; class Mammalia; order Rodentia; family Octodontidae; genus Octomys; species Octomys mimax. The sequence goes on along the minus strand of NDGM011252165.1, from coordinate 8,864 downwards.
GAGAATTCCTAATATCCCTTAGGCAAATTCACCCTAAAACTCTTCATTTTATTTTGTCTGAAATATTCTTTTGATTTATTAATGCCGACTTAAAGAACATTGGCCAAGAATATCTTGGAAATTAATGCATCAAAGAAGATACTTGACCATTTTTTGAGCCTTTATATCACAGGCAACATATGCTTATTTTTTAAAATTATATCTCTAGTGTAAATATAATTACTTAGATACCAGCATCATGAAACAAAAAAGTCTGATATAACTAGCTATGATTCATATTCATTCTTTTTCCGTCTCTACCAGCACATTAAATTGTAATTACCTGTGTTCTGATTTTTTTCAACAGGTAATATGTGTGCAATTATATTTCTATTCAGTTGTCATACTTGTATGAATAGGGCATCAAAATATTCTTGGACAATTATAATTTCACTCTGAACATACATAGCACTTGTACTAAAGTACTTATAAGACATTTGCCTTGAATTAATTAGGCATCACTCATGCAGGAACCACCAAATGCCAGATATGCTGTTCTGAGCAATACAGCTGGCATGTACATGCTTGACTTTCATGTTGATACTATGATCCCGGCATGACTATTTCCAATGAGCAGCTGAGGTAGCTGGGCTCAGAACTTTTATATAGTTAAGAGGTAATTACGAGGAAATTAAAAAGCAGACCTTGGTTTTAATAGTCAGACTCTGATTACCAATGTTTTTCTCAAAGATGACAAAACATATTTTGTACTCTTTTATAATAGATATAAAAATCTAAGCAAAAATTCATCTTTTAACCCAAAAGGTAAAGCAGATACTGTGAAAGGGTAAGAACTGTTCAAATGGAAGGAATAACTAGGATGAGGGAAAGGAAATAAGAAAGAAGGGAAAAATATATATGTATATACACAGGATAGCTTGAATAATTACACTACTGATTTCTACTGGTCTATTGAAAGGATGCTTAACTTTTTACTTCTTTTTAATTTTTTTGACCAATTATTCATGTTAATATCTGGTAATCTGAATAACTAATCTGAAGACAACAATGTGCAGTATAACAACCATTGATGTTGAATTCCTTATCACTTTCTAGTTAAATTCTGCATCATTTCTAATTTTTTTTACTAATTATCTTTAAAAAAATGCACACTTTAGTTTTATGCCTAAAAAATAATAATTTTAAGCCTAATAAAAAGACCTAACATCAAAGGAAATAAGTAACAGATACCTTTTTAAAATAAACTTTTAATTAGATTTAAATATTTGTTAGAGAAATATCATTCTCATAAAATAATCCAAATATGATTAAAAGGCTAGTAAATTCAAGTTCTTAGATTCTGTATGCATTCTTCTTATAGTTTCTGTATCTGTTAGACTTCCAGCAACACACACACACACACACACAACTATAACATTACTGCATAAAAGATAACAATGATGCTGAAATAATGCATGGATTAAATAAACTGCATGTCTGTGTCAAAATTCATGCTATATTTTAAGGCACTAGAGATTTAATGGTGACACTAATACTAAATAATTATAAAAAATCTAGACAGTTTTCAACATCTTTATGTGTTAACTCATTATTCCTTTAGATTTTTTTCAGGTCAACCTCCAGAAATTTATTATTTTCATTAGATAAGTGAGGTGCAAAGAAGTGAACTAACTTGCCTAAAGAAGCAGCACTAGTAACATTTATAAATGGAATTTAGACCCTGACTCCTAATCTCTTTTCATGAGTTTAAACTACAAGCATTATTATATTTTGCTGAATTCACTCACCTACAATATTTAAATGACAATGGATTGCCCTTCTCTGACAAACTAACCAAAAAAGGGGATACAAATGAATGAACATTTTGTATCTGTATACTCAAAATAGTTAGGATAGATATACAGCTTCATTCTCTTAATTCAATTAATAGAAAGATTTGTTCTAATAGTGTTTGTGGACAGAATATGTCTGTATCTTGTACAATGCATAACCACTAAGACAACAATATGCAATGTATTAATTATTGAAAATGTGCTAGTAATTGGTTTTGAAACTGTCTTATTGCTATTTGTTTATCAATAAAATTATTTTAAAAAAGAAAGAAAGAAAAGGCAAAAAAAAAAGAAATAAAGGCTCAGTCAACCAAATGCCTACCACCAGAAGGGCCTATGAAACAACCCTTCCTAACTTTCTCCTCTTCCACAAGTTTCCCAAAATATTTATCTTCTCACAGTTGGCCATCCTCATCTCTAAAATCCTAAATCCCTTTTGCTTTGTCCTGTCATTTCCCTACAGGTTATTGTTCTTTGTTAAGATGCTATTCTAACCACTCCTTTGAATTACACATCGCTGACTTCCCAGGTGTGTATGCTCACGATGCCCATCAAAATTTTGCCGTTCTTCTCTTGTGAGCCTGCCTTTTGTCGGTCTCCTTTATGGGATCCAGTCCATTAGGATAACGTGCATTGAGGAAAAGTTCCTTTTCATGCTCTATGCTCTTAAACATGAAATAAAATCTGAGGAAAATTATAAGCATATTTGTATCTCTCCTTTATAGGAAATAATATATATTGGAAGATATTTTTTCTGTACTCTGATCCTAATCTAGGGCGTTTTCCATGACCAGCAAGTGTTGTACTCCCAGACCACAGAAAACTGTGCTCTTCAGGGTCTATGGAAAAAAGTTTTTTAAGTGAGTTGTTTAAAAATTGCCTTAACAGCCTGACACTGAGAATGATATTCCATTGCAGCTGGCCTTTTTCATGTAATTTATATTTTAAGTAATTAGGATATAATTAATTACTTAAAATATAAATTCTGTCTATCATCTTTAGATAAATGCTGATTTTTTAAATAAACCAATGAGCAAAGAAATTAAATAAAGTATTCTATGCTAATAAGACAATGGAGATTTTTAGGTCATCTCAATTATTTATATTCAGATTTAACTTTCAGCTCAGTGAATCACAGAAAACTAACAGGCATATAAAGTAAAGAAATATAGTACTGTTTTGTTTTTCCCTTATATATTCCATGTCTCTTTATCATTCATTAAATTACTCTTATATACTTATAAGGAATGAAGTGATTGTGATTTCATTATTCTAAAATATCTTACAGAAATACCTCAGTGTAGTTTGATTGTTTTCTGGACTCCAAAATTTAAAATCAGCAATTATAACAATTTATATTAATAAATGTTTTAAATTTTACACATTTTTCAACAAATACTGAAACATTATCCCAAATTCTTGGTAAACATATTGCACAACATTTTCTTTTTCCCTCTTTCCCTCCTTCCTTCCCTCCCTCCTTCTTTCCCTCCTTTGCACCTTCCCTCCCTTCCTTCCTCCCTCCCTCCCTCTCTCTCTCTCCTGCTTGCTTGATTGCTTGCTATCTTTCTTTTTTTTAAAGGGACAAGTGTCCAGGAATCAAACTCAGGTCTTTGAACTTGGTAGGCATGTACTGTGCACTGAGCTCTATCCCAGCGCACACATTTTAACATCTGTAAGAGGTCACTCATGTGAGCTACATGCCTGCGCTATGTCCCAGAAGTTTAGACTAACCCTAAATGGGGACATTCCTGCTGCACGCCACATGATCACACTTTAAGAAAGTATACAGAAACCTAACAGAGTGGTCTCTTCTGAAAAGAAGATAATACAGTTGATCTGAGTCAGCATACTAAGGAAATATCTTCTGCTTTAATTTTACAGAAAAAACGGTAACCAGAAATATCTTAAGATTAGCTAATCAGTCTTTTCCTTGTTACTAATTCACAAAGCCTACTCCTGTCCCACTGTCCAGTGAGACTGCCTATTCTTCTAAGTAGAGTGGATGTTTTTCCAATTCAAAAATCCCACTGGAAAGTCAACTAGCTCTAAAACTAAACCTGTAATTTTGTCTTTTGACATGTCTTACTCCTGTTATTACAAGTATTAAGGAATACAAGAAATGTAAGTATGAATTTGAAGTAAGGCAGGGAATGAGATAAAAAATGACAAATCGGGGAACCTCAAAATGTGACTATATTTTTTTGTTCTATCAAAGATGCCAAATGTGATTGGAAGGACACATGGTGTTTTCTGATATTGTCAATTTTCTAGGAAACAGAGAGGATAAAAGGGTGATTTTCAAATTTGCCACCAAATCTTGAGTGTCTGATATTCATTTCTAACTATTATGTACAATATGTAATTCAAATTGACCAAAAAGGGGAATTAACTCATTATGCTATTACTCTTTATATTTCTGGTAAGGTATTGCAATGTCTGCCAAAGCTTTATACATCTTCTTGTTTAAATGAATTGAAGATAGAGAGTTACAACTAATTAAGTCAAGTGGCAGCAGCAAGAGCATTAGCCTTGAAGTTCTGGCAGTAAGCAACAGCCTTCCACGTCATTGTACAATGTGCTGTGGTTCTGCTTTCATTGACTTTCTTTAAGGTGAGTCTTTATACAGCAAGAATAATTATCTGTGCTCCTATAAGTATAGGAGCTAAATGCTGTGGTTAAACACAGAAGATGTATGTCTTTAAGATAATAAAGCAGGGGCCGGGGAGATGGCTCAGTAGAATAAGCGCTTTCCGGGCAAGCACAAGGGCCTGAGTTCAATCCCCAGTTTCTCAAAAAAGAAGATTTTTTTTTAAAAAGATAACAGAGCAAGAAAAAAATGACAGCAAAAGCTTTTGTAAAGTGAAAGTGAAAGAATGAGAGAAAAAAGAGTGAAGATATATTGTATACAGGTACAAATGTCCTATAATGAATGTGATCATTATGTATCCCTGAAATGTACAAATAAAATTAGCTAAAGTTTTAGAAATGTAGTTTAAAATTTTGGGGCTGTTAGCTGTTACTGTAAAGCAGTAATTGTTAGGAGGACATTACAATTTAAACACACCCCTCTCTTAAAAATACTAATACTCGCATTATGAAGAAAAGCAAAAACTTTTCTAAGTTACTAGTTTTTAATAAGTAATCATACATATTTCTAAGCTTTCACATTTTAATAGTTTTCTAACAAATACTTGAGAGTAGCATATTTGCATTCTGTAAATTATCACGTTATGATAATAAAATGTGAGTAAATAAATTAGAAAGCACTCCAAAATACATTTGGAGCACTCTGTTGGCCCACTGATTAGAACACAGATGTAATATGATTAAATTCAGCTAACAAATATATTTGTTTATCAGGTTGTCACTCTTTCATTATGAGCACTTACTTTGTCCCAGACACGGAACTAGGTACAGGAGCTTCTAAGAGGACACGACAACGTTCTTGCCTTAAAAGAGGGTACAATCTATTGTGAAAAATATGTGAAAACAAACAAAAGCAATGAGGAAAATTTCAATACTTATTTAATCCATAAAGTGCATAAAAGAAAGACTATATATACAAAGAGTCTGGAGGACAAGTAATGGATAATCTAGGAAGCAGGGAGTGAGTGGAACTGCGCTGTGCGTTCCAGTAGCTGGAGGATGTTTACTCCTGCGGAGAGGAGTGGTGAGCAAAGGGAAAGGGCAGATCAAGAGTGAGATGTTGGCTTTCTGGAACAAGAAATATGCTAACAGCAGACAGGGGAGGAGGGAGGAACTTGGAGGCCTTGCTGAGCTGATTGCTCCTAGTCACTGACAATGACTCATGGGCAAAGTTCTGGAAAGATCATGTTAAAAAGATGAAGGATCTGAGTGAGAAGTCATAGGAGTGGACTTTAGTAAGAAGATGAGCAGGAGATAAGGGCAAGATCTTGGTTCTGAAGTAAGGCACAGTTCTAAAGAAAGACAGAAGACTGTATTTGAAAACTGATATAGTAAAATTAACAGTGTCTGATGACTGTTTCGAGGACAAGAAATGGAAAAAGACGTTGATATCCAGAGTTTAAATTACTAAGACATTAATGTTCCTCTAGTAATACAAGTAACAGTTGTTGATTTGTGTAATAAATCTATATTGTCAAGGAATATACATAGAATTATATATCAGCAGAAAAAAATGATAATTTTCATAGTCATCAAACCACTGGATGGATTATTGAGATACTAATATTAGTATGCACTGAAATATCAGAATCACTGGGAAGGGTTTACAAGATAGAACCAGGTTGTTTCAAATTTACTCTGAGGTGTTTTTACCTGATTTGGTTCCCTTTAGTTGAGACTACTGTAATCTCAATAAATCTTTAATAAATACATTCATCATAAAACTCTGATGGATTAAAAAAGTGAATTTTCAATTTACAGTAACTGCAAAAAGGAGACAGAGTCTGGACAGAAGACTAGGGAAATGACATCTAATACAGTACACTAAAAGAGACTGATAAGACTTCAGTCTTCACACCTCAAAGAACACAGGAGGATATATGTATCTAATAGAGAAGGAATGGTAGTTTTATAATAATCGGTCATGTCTGAGAAGTTTAGATCATTAACTAGACAGCAATGTGTAGCATAGAGGAAAGTGGGAAAACATCCTACTATGCGTTTAAACAATCCCCATGTATGAAGGAAGAAACTGGGTTTTTGCTTTAACCATGTAAGGCTTGTATGTGCTGTGGGACGTGATATCTTGGTTGGGTTTATACCAACTAAAGAAAAACTTAGTACTGAGGCAGCTAATATACCACCCCTAATGTGAAGCCCAAAGGCCATACAAGAAGAAGCTACAATTGCAAGAGAAGTGGTATCATATTCAGTAGGTATTTAGCTGAGGAACAATTATCCCAGGGATCAATTAAGATGCTAACTCAACCAGAAAACCTTTTTATGAATCCAATTCATTGTTTCTTTTATAGCCCAATCATGAAGAAAGACTGAGAAAATCTAAGCACTATGATCTTACATAGTAGCAAATGACTATGATATTGATAATAATAGGTCTTGCTCCAAGCACTGGGGACTTTGCTGATAATTCTGTTTCTTTATGGAATCCTAAGAGGACGAAAAGAACAAGAAATACATACACACTGAGATCTCCTGAACTGATTAAAGGGAAAGTCGCCAAAGCCATACTGCCAGGCTATAATTGTTTTTCTTTCTGACTAAAAATCATCTTAATTTTCTGACACCATTCATGATGGAAATTAACTATTAATTTCTTTTTCTAAATATATAATGGCTTATGAAAATGCTTAAAATTTAATGTTAAATAGAAAAAGAAAAGAATATTGATGCCAGGCATAAATATACCAATATTTTATATAGATTTCATACTGGTTTTATTTTTATAAAAATCATATAACATTTTATAATTAAGAATTAAATTCATATAAGGAATGATTTTTGTGTATAAACTTTATATTATTTTGATAATACATAATGCAAAGCTTTTAAACTATATTATAAACCACATTTATTACTTTCCATCTCCTCACAAAATATTTGTGCTCAGTGTCATATTTATAAATATTTTAGATAAGCAAAATTATTCAGATTAATAAATTATCTTCAGCCTACTCATTTAAAAATACTTTCATGTAAGTTTGCTAGTGAATATTTATATTTTACAATGACTCAAATCAAAATGTAAAGCTGAAGAGATAATTATCTATTCTACATAATTTTTTTCTTATTATCCATGCCATGTTGAAATGTGTTTTAAGTCTGTCTAAAAGGGAAAAGTGTGTTGAAAATGCTTATGCTTCCAGTATCCTTTACGAAGTCTAGGTTATTCAATACCTACAATAATCTTAAACTTGTCCACTTTTTATTCAATGGTATATTCAATCCCACAAAATTATCTGTAAGTTTGAAGGGCAAGAAGAGGAGGAATGGGCACATGCCTAAAAAAAAGAAACCACACCTTTATTCTTCATAACACGCTGTGTCCTTTCCCTCCTTTGGAAAGCTAATTTTCTTCAAGCAGTTTTACCTTTCTCAAGAAGAAATCAGTTCACCTTACCTTGTATTTTAACTGTTTTCTAATAATCTGTGTAAATTGCTGCACATTAAGAAGTACTTCATTTAGGAGATGACATGCAAGGTGATGCAGGATTCAGGTGGACAGCAAGAACACCAAAGTAAGCCTCAAGAATTTTATGATTCTCATACGCAAAGTATCACATTAGTCCCTTGACATATCAGTGGAAATCTTAGAGTACAAAAGAGTTAAGATTGTCATTATGTCTACCAACTTATTTTTTCCTAAAACCATTTAGGAAAACCATTCGCTAATAGTTTTTAAATACATGCAACAAAATATCCATTCTGAATTAAAAAGTTATAAAGATAGCTAAAATTAATATAAGGGAAAATCACATATGATTTTAAAAACTACTAAATGACAAGTTTTATTTTAAGACTTAAAGTAACATTGTCTTAAGTTTCAAAAGTTTAACTCATCATCTTCCAACTGAGATAAGAAAATACAATATTGATAGTTTTTCAGAAATGTGATTCATTTAAAATTTGGCAATACATTTGAAAAATATTTTTATTTTTAAGTTTTTAAAGTAGTTCCTCCAGATAATATTTTTCAGATATGTCTATCAAACTGCTATTTCTAGTCACCTATTTCTTTATGTGAAAAGAAATAAAATGCCACCTGGGAAATAGCTCAATGGCGTAAGTGCTTGTCTGGCAAACACAAGATCCTGGGTTCAATTTCCAGTATGGCAAAAACAAAAACAAACAAATAAATACATTTTAAAATGCCCCTTATATTATTTCTTTAAAAATTAATGTGGACATAACATAATTTTAAATCCTAAGTGATTATTTTCCTAATTAAAATGCCTTTTTTCATAAGAATGTTGGTACTTCAAAGGGGAATTATTTTTCTCCATAATCTCTATGAAGACACTCAATGTACTAAATCTTTTTTTTTTTCAGGGAACAAAGCCAATTTTTCTTTTATGAAGCTATAAC
>NDGM011252164.1:13133-29896 GCA_002564305.1 Octomys mimax | reverse complement strand
GAGGCAGAGAGAAAGCCAGTTCTTTCTGGCCATGATCCCAGTGACCCACCTCTTCCACCAAGGTCCTACCTCCTAAGAGCACAGTTAGATATGAGTTCATGAGTGGGGTTAACACACTGAGCAATGAAGGGCCCTCATGAGCTGGTCATCTTCCAAAACACATAAGATCTTGAGCGGACATTTTGCGTCTACACCATGACACACATCCTTTAGATAGGATGGGTCTCAATGCATCCATTTGTAATAAGTTTATTTCCTCTTATGTAAAAGTTCATGAGAAAAAAAGTGTGTGTGTGTGTGTGTGTGTGCGTGTATGAATGCTTTTCAGAGATGATTATTTTATCTTGTCATTTTTAACAAATTCCTCTATTCTCCAAATTAGACTTGGGGAAGGTATCAATAGGAATAAGACTAAAAATTTAATAAATTATAATTTCTTCTTTTCATTCTAAGTGAATGAGATAAAAAGAAAATAAAGACTTATGTTCAATAGGTCCAGCCTGGTAAAAGATCATAGATTCCATGGACTACACACCTTTATGGGTTCTATCTAAAAGGAAAATCATACATTGTCTATTCAAGATGAACACCTCCCCAAAGTAAAGACAAGAACATAATCCTAGCAAAGCCATTATTTGTATTTTAATTTGCTTATTTCTTATCAGTGTAAGATGATATCATGTAAGTGTGCATGCAAAAGATAAAGATAAGATTATAATATATATCTATTGAACTAAACTACAGACTTTTTGCTATGTAGAATATATATATATATATATATATATATATATATATATATGACTTACTCTATCCCACAAATATTTTTCAGAAGCCTACTTTCTGATAGAAAAATGACACTCCATCCTATGATATAATTCCTCGAGCCATTCCTTTTATAGGACAGTTAATGTTTCCAATTCTTTCACAGTCATAAATAATGTAGCAACAGATATCCCTACACATAAATCTTTGTTCACACTTTAGATTGTTTTCTTAGGATAAGTGGTTAAGAATAAATAATTGGATCAAAGGGATGCAACATCTTTTAAGTTTGTGGTTCTCTGTGACAAAGTACCTTCCAGAAAGTTTGTATCTCTTTTTCTTCTAATATTTTCTTCTAATAGTTACTCTTCCTGGACCTAAGAAAACCTGGGTTAAAACCAATTAACAATGAAACACTGGAGCAGTACTTCTCAACTCAGACAATTTTACCCCAGGGGACACCTAGCAATGCTTGGAGACATTGTTTGTTGTCACAACTAGTGGAATAAATTTGGTGTCTAATAGAGGCCAGGGATGTTGCTAAACATACTACAATGATATATCAGGAATGACATAATGAATTATCCACCACAAAATTGTCAGTATCATCAAAGCCAAGAAACTCTGTGCTAGAGGCACACCATTAAAATTGAGACCAACAAGGAGCCTGCTGATCACCAGTACCAGACTCTTGCAGTTTCCACCCAAAGCAAAGTAAAATGTAATAAGGTACAGAATTGGTAAAAAGAAGACAAAATTCTCACTATTTCAAAACATGCAATTCCACCTTAAAATAAGCAGAATAGACTGAAAATATAATAATATGAATAAGGACTATTAATTTGTTCTTTCTGTTTCCCAGAAAAATACTAACCACTTTTTGGGTCAACCACATATATTTACATAGATATTTACTCTGATATTCATTGAGTAAGGTCCTAAGAATTATTTTACACACTAGAAATACAATAGCACATAAGAAGCAACATCCTTTAGCTTGTGAGGCTTACATAATTATGCTGAAGCCAGAAAAATTAGGCATATAAACAAGTAAGTACACAGTTGGTGATACATTCTATGGCAAAAGAAAGCAGAGCACTGAATTCTTACAACGGCACCACGAGATCTTACAGATATTTTCTCTAGAAAGATGCCAGCATTTACTATGCCCCAGTGAAATTTGGGAGCCATTGAGCAAAACAATGGCATGTTCTTGCTTTCCAAACAGCACTATAAGGGCCGGCCAGATAGCTCAGCGGAATAAAGTGCCTGCTTAGGCAGAATGCAGCAGCCGCGGCTCGAACTCCAGCGTGCTACGCCGGCCGGCCACCGGGGTGTGCTGAGACAGCAACTGAGGCTGGGCGTGGTGTCATGTGCCTGTAATCCTAGAGCTTGGGAGACTGAAATCAACAGAATCACTACAAGTCCCATCTATGTAGTGAGACCCTGTACTAAATACATTAAAAAAAAAAAATCCCAAACAGTACTACAGTTAATCACCTCCTAGAGGTGAAAGATAGAAGGATAGAACCAGGTAACAGACAAACCAGGGGCAAGAGCAGATACAGATTTGTAGGTCATTGTAGACATTAAGAGAGACAAACCTTCCAGAGAGTTTTTGAGCAAAAGTGTAATATGACAGACTCATTTTTGATAGACTGCCCTGGTTATTATATGGAAAACATTTTGTGGGAGCACAAGAGGCAAACACAGAAACAGTAAAAGAAAATAGCCTTCAAATGTGGGAGAAAAGTTCTAGCTCCTTTCTCTGTCCTAATCTATATGACTTGCATTTAGATGGTACAGATAAACAAGTGAGAAAATAAAGTTGCTTTTTCTCTCTCGGGGCCTGTAAATTTTAGTAAAAATAAATTGGCAAATTTCCTCTTTGTTTCATCTCGTCTGCACTGGACCACATGGAAGCCTCTTTTGCCCTGAGAAAATTGAGATGCTTGACCCTGGGACTGTAGGGAAGAGTGAAATCTCACAGTCAGATTCTCAACCAGATTTTAAAGACAGCCCTAACCATTCATGAGGGTGATTTGTTAGCCCTGCTGAGTAGAGCAATCTATACGTGAGGCTTTTTAAAAGAAGCAAAATCTTGGAAGTGCTCCCTGTTATCATTGGTTCCTTTTTCATGAATTCTTTTCAACAGCATTGAGCCCTGTTCATTAATGTCTGATCCTAAAGAAAGGAATGGCATTTGACTCTAGACGGACACCTTGACATGATTCAAAGGTTTGAGGTCTCTGAAATAAGGACAGAAGCCAAACCACAAAAGACTTCATCAATTTTGATCCAAAGAAGATGAAAACACATGGCCAAGCTAAGTATCAGGTTCCTTAATGACTCCTTTCAAGGACTTAAAAAAGATTTTCTCTGGTTTAACAGTCAATTTTGATAAGTGAAGACCAAATCTATCATTCTTTTACTACATCACATTACCTACTTTGACTTAGTAGTTATCTTTTTTATGAGGGCTGAACTTGGTTAGCAGCGATTGGAGTTTTATGGCCAGACACGTACTTATCACAATTTAGGAGTAAAGCATGATGGGAGTATCCATCAAAACAGAGAGCAGATGAAAGAAGGGCCCAACTCTTGAGTTACACACCAGACAAAGGTGGGTACTGAAATAAAAGGCCTGAATTCAGGACAAACCCCTGGACTTGAATAGCAATGGTGAGTCTAGCAGTGATGGTGAACCTTTTAGAGCTTTCAATGATACAAACAGCCCACTGCAGCATGTGTGCCATTGCTTCACCACCACTGGTCTAGGGGAACAGGGTGGCTAAAGGCAGCCAGAAAAACACTCAGTTGTGTATACTTCAGCATGGAAAATGCATAGAAAAGCTGAGTCTTCAGGGAACACTGTATATGGCATCTAGGTCTCATCTATCAAAATCTCACATCCTAGTCCAGGTTGTCAACAAGGCAACAGAAAGGAAACAAAGAAGAAGACATTAGATCATTTAGTTCTTGAAAGAAAAGTGTTTGTAATATACTGTAGTTTCCCTGTGATTTGCCATAGAATCAAAGATAGTTTAAATAATGGACAGGTGGATGACTAGCAAGATTACTTAAAAGCAAGAAGATTGAAGAGCAGAAGGTATTGGCATATTTCCTTAGCTAGTTCATCTTTAACTCTATATACAGGGATCATTTTNGTGCTTGATTTTGACTTACTAATAAAGCCCAACGGAGCTGGTTCGATTCAGTATCTCGTCTCATTGCTCTGTTTGGTAAGATTTCATCAAAAACAAACCTTCAGTGGATCTCAGGGTTTCTTTCATCTGCATTCGAGTGTGGTATGATTTTCTTTTAATGATTTCACTGATGAAATTTATAGAAGAAAAGAGCAATTATAAGATCATAGGAATGATGTTGAATCAATAAGAGAATTATTAGGCAATGTTATAGAAAGGTAGGTGATAGGATGAGAACAGAACGACAACACCACAGAGTCTACACTGGGTTCTGTCTGCTCACAAACCAGGTCTGGATCCCCTTCCACTAACAGCTTCTGTCTTCTTCTTTCTGAGCTCACACTCCTGAATCAGGGCAAGAGGCGAGTTATCTTGTCAGAGATGGCTGTAGCCAGCGGGCGTCCCATGCCATGTCAGCACTGGTTTTCTGGCTCCTGCTCTTGGTTTTTCTCCACATTCCTACTTAAAAATAAGGCCATTAGGGCTACTTGTTATGGCATAATCAAGCCTATAAAGTCTCACCTAATTTTCTTTGCTAATTTTGTCACCAATGCCTGAAAAGTCCTTCTAACCACCTTTCCTTTTAGATGTCTTTGCTATTGCTTACAGCCTGCCTGAAACACTCCCTCTGCCACAGGACACCTCTCAGATGCACTCAAGCCTTCCGTGACCCTTTCCTTCAGATCTGATCTTAAAAAGTGCATAGTCTTCCTCTGCTACCAGGAAGCTATCAGGTCTCCCCCTAAGGCCCAGCTTCATTATCTGTGGAATAGTGCTACCACCTGCGTTGCGTCTTTCACCAACTGTGCTGAAATGAATGGTAAGTGTAGAAACACTGCAAAAACCGAAAGCTGCTTTGCAAATCAGACAAGGACATTTATAGGAACTCCTGTGCCTTCTAACCATGACCGGATGAGATTTATTTTAAGTTTTTAAACTCTGAAAATATTACCATGCTTTCCAAATATAAAAATAAAACTAATACTCAAGTATAAGTAGTAGGCATAAGAAAAGCTGGAGTATGACTAACTTAATGTTTTATCTTTTTGAAAAATCAAATTTTTTTTCTTTGCCTTTTCAGTTTGTTTTACATATTGTCTTTGCTGTTGCCCTAAGTGTCATGGTTATTTAGGGTCTCATTTTATGTCATTTACTAGACTGAGTTTTCTCGAAGGCTCTTCTCAGCTAATGCATAGCCAGTGCTCAATAAATATTTGCCAAGTTCAATTCCTCCACGTGACACTCTGCAGTACTGTGTCTCCTGTATAAGCAGGAGAGCAACCACAAACAGCAGGAAACATAACTGGCTCTGATCAGGGGACCCTCAATCACTCAACAGGAAATTATCAGAAACAAAATATAATTCAGAACTTAGGAGATATATTTAAAGAAAGTAGTCCAGATCCTCAAAATCTTCATGGAGTGGTGGGACTGGAAAATGAGAGCCAGAGGAGCCAGTAAGTGAAATGTAACTGGCAAAGAGAAGGGAAACAAAGGAAATGTCCAGTTACAACCTTACAATTGCCAAGCGTCATGAATGCCTTCAGGACTTGGGAGGCTGAAACAGGAGGGTCTCTGTGAGTTCAAGGCCAGCCTGGGCTTCAAAGTGAGTCCAAGTCCATACTGAACTGCATAGTGAAACCCTATCCCAAAGAAACAACAACAAAAAAGTTAGAATTATGTTGAAATGAATCTTAGTTGGTATTTTAGCTAACCCACCCAAACTTCAGCTTTTATCCACACACAACAAAGGGTTGTAGTCAGCGTGTGACCTAATACAGTCTCCAAGGGGTCCCTCAGCTGACTTTCAGGGCTTGATCTTTGCTTTCTATCTTGCTCCTCATTCCTGGAGTCAAATCTATGACTCAGAGCTGTTTTGTGATTAGATTCTGTTCTGGGAATCCATGGCATTTTGCTTTCCATAGGGATACATATAAAAATTTCAGTGCCCTAATTTCTCCCTCATTTCTTTCACTTCTTTCAATTTCCTTTCGCCTCTGGTCCTTCCACTATCTGTATTTTATACTTTGTCGTTCCAATATGGTCCTTTTATAGTTTTCTCTAGGCTGCCCAGGCTTTCAACAAAATGCATTCTCCTGAGGTCTACAGGCTCCAGGGACTCATACTTATCTGCTAGTTTTTCAGAGCCACTCTGACATGAATAAATGAATTCAGTTTAAAAAAAAAAAACAAACATAAAATTGGAATCAACTTCCAACCAAAGCATTACATTAGGGGCCGGGGAGATGGCTCAGTAGAATAAGNGCTTCCCTGGCAAGTGCAAGGGCCTGAGTTCAATCCCTGGTTCTGCCAAAAAAAAAAAAAAAAGCATTACATTACTGAAATACTTTTACTGAAATACTTTATGGCACCCTATTTCAACTTCATATTTACATACGTGCTTTGATTTTCTACTGGAAATAGAAATGTCTGAGTGTGGTAGTTATGCAGTATAGTAGCTGTCATGAAAGGGAACTCCACTGCTTTCTTGCTGTGGACTTGGAAGAAAACACTTCACTTGCTTTAAAATGGGACTGATGATGTAATACATCAGGAAAAAAAAAAACCCTGAGCTGGATACCAAGCCATTGCAAACTTCCCTGCTTCCTTAATAATTGTTTTCCTTCTCCCCCCTCCATAAACTACTGTACTTGTTCCTTAATTCTTGCCTCGCCATCTGTTCATGCTGTAAAGGGAGACTGGCATTAACAAGACACCCTGGAGCAAGGCTGGTGGCACACCTGTAATTACACCTGCAATCCAGCACTGGAAGTCTGAGGCAGGAGGATTGCAGCCTGGATAATTTAGGAGCTTAGTGAGACTCTGTCTCAAAATAATAGTGATAGTAATAATAACAATAACAACAACAATAATAGTAATTTTTAGAGCCTTGGTATGTAGCCTTGGATTCAATCCCTAGTACCACATGAAAAGGGGATAAAGAGACACTTTGGAGCCACTCTTCTTTCAGACAGCAAGAACATCAGCTTCTTCCCTAGTTTTTTCAGTGTAG
This sequence comes from Octomys mimax, assembly GCA_002564305.1. NCBI lineage: Eukaryota > Metazoa > Chordata > Mammalia > Rodentia > Octodontidae > Octomys > Octomys mimax. The sequence continues at coordinate 22,915 of NDGM011252164.1, read as the reverse complement.
GGGACACAGCCATTGAGGAACTTATCCAAGCCAGAATCCTGTGTGACCCTTTGGGGAGCCACAGGCAGCTGCAAAGGCTTTACCTGACAGCTCTCCAAGGGCAAGCTAAAGGAGGTCATGGCCCAGGGCGCAGCACCAGATGTGCTTTCCTGTGTGTGTTTCCCACCCAGGTCCCTCTATTCAAAGGTTTCATGGGGGAGCTCTCCATTAAGGTCTTTCTTAAGTACCTCTGCCAAGATCACCTTGTCTCATGGAGCTTTAAGACATTTTTCTGACTCAACATTCCATTTTTTTTCTACCCCTACCTCTCCCTGTCTGCCCCACTGAGCTGCCTGGTCCACAATCCAGCTGGAGGCTCTTCGTCACAATCCCGGCATCTGTGCTTGACTGACCTTCAGCAATCCATGCTGCGCAAATGGTACACAGGGTCTGGAGCGTTTTGCAACTTCACCTCCATTCACACTACCACAATAAATGCATGACTGTGACCTTCATGTTGGCTTGTTACTTTAATTAATCACCTCAACACCTGGCAACTCAGTGATTCCTCACTTGATGTCTGATGAAGATCGGTGACCCAGAGAAATGTCATAATAGAACTCTCTGGGCCCCAACACATGCAGGTCTCTTTTAATTCAGAGTTTGTCACCACAGACTACTCTGCATGACACTTGGCCTTCAGGAGAGAAAAAGAAACAGCCATTGCTCCAAGCCTGCTAGGACTCATCTTGTGGTCCTGCTCATGACACTCAAGTACAAACGGCCACCAGTACCCCCAAAGAGGAAATGAAAGAGGAGCGGACTCATGGTCCCTGGACCAGTGCTCCAAGATTAAATAAAAGTCAGCAGGTTTTGGGAGAGAGCTGAAATCTAGAAAAACAACATTGTGAATGTCTTGGGATCCTGGCAGAAAGCGTGCTTTGGAGACCAATGCCTGAGCAGGCAAGAGCCAGGAGACCTTGAAGTTTAAGCCAACATTGGCACTGAGATTTTCCTGAGAATGGGGAACACCCCTGAGGCAAATATATATATATATATATATATATATATATATATATATATATATATCAGATGGTACAGAATTTGTGCTCCATGACTGAGATCGTGCTAACGAGCTAACACACTTTCCTACATGCGGACATGTTTGCAAGCATGCATAGGAGCATGAGAGTGTGTGTGTATCTTCTGTCTGTTCTCAGGACCAAATCCTGCATGAGAAGTCTGTTGATTCTAAAGGCAGCGCCCTTTCCATTCTGTACACTGCTTTCCAGGAAATGCAGTAACTGTTATGGAGTTTTAGGGCACATTTAGTTCAGTCCAATTAACTACAAAGCCAAGAATTTTGGCCTTATGCCTGCCTCTCTCTCTCTCTCCCATCTCTCTCTCTCTCTCCATCATTACTTATTTAGCTTTTTTCTTTAGAAGAACATATATATCTTCATTACACAGATTCAACAGAAAGCAAAAACAACATAGTAAAGTTATTGATAATGCACAGAAAAACACCGGGGTCACCTTTGAGAAATTATTTTCATTATTTTCTTTTTTCCATAAAATTCAGTTCACAATATGTACCTAAAATTATAACCTGCTATATCCATCAGAGTGTCACCAAGAACACAAAGTTGCCTTAAATTAAGATAAATTAAGGATGGTTTAATAAGAAGGTATTTGCATAGATGTGAGCAAGGTATCGAAAACCACAAGGGACAGTGCAGGGCCTGAGGCTAATTACAGCAAGAAGCTGCTGCCCCTCAGCCTGAAGCCGAAGGTTAGAGTAGGATTAGCAGAACCCATGGGCTCGGATTAGCGGCTCCAGAGAGCAGCTCCTGAGAAGAGCTTAGATATTTCAATCCTGAAACAGAACAATCCTTTGGCAGTCACATAAGGAGGCAATTAGTGGGAATGAGCCCCCCAACTCCCTTTCCCCCCCGCTTCCAATTTCCCACCACGACCCCCAGAGATGAATCCAGTGGAAAGCCAGAGGGCAAGGGAGATAGTTGTGTAGGCCAGGGGTGGCTTTTCTACAAAAGAAGAAGCAACAGTTTAGGCTTCCAGGCTACTTCATCTCTGTCACAAATCCTCAAATCTGCAGGTGTAGCATGAAAATAGCCAGAGATGATAATTAAAAGGATGCGACTGGATTTTACACTATGGGCCATGTTTGGCCTGTAAATTATAGTTTGCCAGTCTCTACTATAGGCCAAGTCAGTCTTTCAGCCACAGAGCAAGGTACAAACTCAGAGAATAATCTAGAATGCTTATAGAAAGCTACTCATGGGCCAGCCAGATAGCTCAGAGGATTAAAGCACCTGCATAGGCAGACTCAGGGACTGGGGTTCAATCCCTGGCATGCTATGCTGGCCTTGCCCCAGGGGCATGCTGAGACAGCAAAGGAGACTGGGTGTGGTGGTACAAGGCTGTAATCCTAGCACTTGGGAGGCTGGAAATAGGAGGATCACTAGAGTCTGATCTATGTAGTGAGAATCCATAGCTCCTGTACCAAATACAAAATAAATAAATAAAATAAGATAGAATTAAAAAGGAAAGCTACCCAGTACATTGGTTTCTTGGTTTATCATATTACAAACATTACTATGTTCAAATCTTTGTAAGCTTTGTAATAAGAAGGCTGGTCATGGTGGTGCCCCCCTGTAATCCCAGCACCCAGGAGGCTGAGGTAGGAGGATCACCACAGGTTTCAGGCCAGCCTGGGCTATAAAAGGAGTTCATGACCAACCTCTGAACTAGTTAGTAAGACCATGTCTCAAACAAAAAAAGCACTTCATAATAAGGCAACTTAATAGGAAACAGGAGCAAATAGGGAAGTAAACATTATAGAAGTAGTACCTACATATTACTATATATAAATATAGATAGATAGATAGATAGATAGATAGATAGATAATCCCACTCTTACATCCAGGTAATATGTTACAAGACCCCTAGAGGATAGCTAAAACCTCCAATAGTACCAAACATTATATATGCTATGATCTTTCCTATGCATCCATGCCTATGGAAAACATTCATGTTTTTACTTAAAGGAAGCATTTTATGCCTTTTATTTGGCTTATCTGAATTCCAACGTCATTACTCTGGCACTTTGTGGTCATTATTAAGTTTTAAAAAAGGAGTAATTTGAACGAAGCACAGTAATGTGACAATCTCACAATGGAGACAGCTACTGAGTAAATAGTGGGTGAGTAACATATACATCACGGATACACTGGAGAAAGGACTGAGCAACAGAGGACAATGCAAGGTGTCAGCATACTACTCAGACCAATACCTAATTGGGAATGTATGAAAAGTTTATTTCTGGAATTTTTCTTTAGTGTTTTTAGACCATAGGTAACCCAGGATAACTGAAACCACGGAAAGCAAAGCCATGAGTAAGGGGAAACTACTATAGATAAAACTGATCCTGTTTTTCTTTTACTTATTTATAGCCCTAATGTTGTGAAAAGGTTTTAAAGAAGTCAATGTGTGGAACAAGTGAAATTAAATATAAAATAAACAAATTATAAATTTATAGAAATGTACCCTGTAGATACTGATGCAGAATTTCCAAGAAACTGGAGGACCAAGAAGGATTTTCAGGTGGACTTTGATGGTACACCATCCCCCTACCTCCCATTAGAAATGCTCAAAACAGACTGAACCCCAAACCAAGGAGAGATCCCCCTTGGTTTGTAGCAATCANGCAAGTAGAGATAGAGAAGTAAAACAAAGGCAGTTAGTCATCCCACCAGCTCACCCTCTCTTAGGCTTGAAAATACCCCCTGTGCATCTCAGGATGTTAGAATGCTGCAGGACTCGTTTATAGCCCCACTTGTTAGCCTTGTCTATGATGGTGCACAGCATTGTCCCTCTAAGGGAGCAGATTTCCAGGGGCAACTGCATGAAGTGTCTCCTTTACCAGTGAGAAAAGCACAGGTCTGTGGTGAGAAAGTGCAGCCTGCATTGCTGAGGGAGGGGGTGCCCTAGAAACTGCTTGCCTGGAGTTGGGAAGATTTTACAGAGGGAGAGAAAGGCGAAGTTTCTCGCCAATTTCTGCTTTAATGCAATCATTTAGGTGCACAAGACTTTATGTAGTCAGTGAGTTGCAATTTAATTAAAAAGAAATAAATGAGTTTGTGGAAATTTATCCCGTAGATATAAGCATGCATGTGTACAAGGACATACAGAAAGAATATTTACTTCAGCACAGCTCTTAAAGGCAAAACACGAAATGGAAATTACTTAAATCAGTTGCAATATGATTCAATAAATTAAAGCACATACACACAGAGCATACTTTTTCAGCCATTGTAAAGAATTCTATAGGAATTCAGGCAAATGATCCCTGCGATGTGGTGTTAAACATTTTAAGTTGCAAAACTTTCTAAAGATATGCTGTTCTTTGTATATTGTAAAGATATATATTATAAAGATATTTTTGTACATATGCATGTGTATATTATGCATACATTTTAAAGCATTGGTGATATATAAATAGACAAAAAATCGGGATGAGTAGTTGTTCCCAAGAAGGAGAACTGAAAGAGTAGGGAATTAAGAAGCAACACTCTTAACTGTAATCTATCTTGTACATTTTACATTTTGTGCCACACACTTCTGTTAACTATTCAGACTAACTCATTCATTTATCTAAAATTTTTAAATGGTTAAAAAAAGATCATGTGATGGGATTGCATTAACTATCCTGCTTATTTTCCAGTCTGAGGGCCTGGAACATCCACACTTTCTAGAGTATCATGCTGATCCCTACACTGATAATGTCTTGTCAATTGAACCTGGAAAATAGAAAGCATTTTCTACTCAGGAAGAGGCTTGTAAGTTATAGGCATAACTAAGGATGAAAGATACACCCCACGGAGCCAGCAGCCTATATGTAAAGTGATGTCCCTGGAGGTGAAATCCTCTGGAGAATGGTGATATATTTTAACATTGAACTATAAATTGCTGCTCCACGCAACTCACCACTAAGAAAGTCCAATGATTACTGGACTTCTTTGAATTTTGAAAGCAATAAACATCATGCTCCATTTATCAAATGAAAAGAAAGCTTAACAATACTTCTTGGGGTCTGAAACAAGAGAAGGCTATCTAACCAGTCCAGGCTACATTGTAAAGTGAATTGTTATTTTGGCTTTATATTGCAGGAGTTACAGTACTATCCATAGTGCTATAAAAAATAGGAATAATTGATAAAACTTTTCTTACCATCAAACAGGAAAATGGAAGGGAAGACTAACAGAACACAGAATAATACCAGGTCTTTATTTTTTGGCTGATTACCCTGACTCTGATAAATAGTTTTTGTGTACCATTATGTCCCTAGTACATCTGACCAGGAAATATCAAGTGATTGTGTGGTCTGAACTTCCTGTCATCTTCTGACCCACAGATCATAAAGTTTGTTGATCACACGCAGAAACAATTCATCTTCAAACTATATCCAAGATCCAACTCAACCAGGTTCTAAAGGCACAAGTTGCATTGGCTTATACTGTCAGAGAAGCACTCTTCCTACATTGTTATTTTCCCTCCACTCATGCCTGCAGCCACAGGAGTTCCTTAGGACAGTTTGACTGAGGAAGGTGACACTCAGGTCTTGTGTACAGATGACATGTATGACATTCTGGCACAAACCACAAGAAAATATTTCTAACTCACTTGAACGCAGTTGTGAAAAAATACTAAGGGCCCCTGCCCTGGGAAAAACCTTAAGTGACACATTTCATTATGCACTTTGCCAAGTAGAGATGGTGGAGAGAATGGCTCTTCTCTGATTTGGGGGCAATGGTTAATGGTTTATGACTCAAGAACTGGAAAACAACAACCCTAGAACTACGTTGAGACTTGAAGAAGAGGTACTAGCATGCTTGTCCCAGAAAATACTGTGAACGCAGAATCAAAACAGGGATGTCGGTGAGAATGGTGGATTAAGGACTATAAAAATCTACTTCTCCATAAAAGAAATAAAGCACACTGAAAATTCTAAAAATCAACTTTTTAAGCTCTGGAAGTTAACCTTAGACTTATAACAATCCAAGGAATATTTCTTGAAGGAAAAAACTGATTCTCAATGAGAACAGCCAAGCTTGTGGTGTCTTAACTTGCTCTCTTCGCATGCACTAGCTCAAATAAAATCTCAGTAGGTCCTCAGGAGCCTTAAAAGCCACCAGTCAGTAATGACGGTGGAAATTAGCAGTTTAGCAACCACTGAATCAGACCAGCACTGGAGCTCCCCAACATCGTCACTCCAAAAAACAGTCGTTATTCGTCCTTGCCAGCACCTCCCTGGAAACTCTCACTACCAGGGCTTTGTGTGACTAACTCAGAGCTTGAGCGATGTGAGCAACTCTTTCCCTGAACATATTCATCAAAAACAACCAGCAGTGATTGTTTCATCTCACAACTGCCTGAGATGAAAATAATAACAGTAATAATAATAATAATAACAATAACAATAATAATAATGGTGTAGATGAAAAGGTGACAAACAAACTTCAAAAGTTAAATCTGAAAGGAGCTTTGGAAAGCTGTGACATAGTTATGGGAACCTAGAAGACTGCTCATGTGTGGAGGGCTGTGCATATGCCCAGGGGTTCGCACACAGCTGGAAAAACCCAGACAAGGCCTCAGGCTTTCACTCCTGGCTCACCTTGAAGCTTTGCAGAAGCATGAGGTGCAAGCTAATTTAAACAGTCAGCCTGCAGTTTAATGGACATCCCCAATCCATGCAGAATTTTTCTGCCAAGGCCAGGAGGCTTATCGGTTCAAAGCATTGACAGAAGTCTCTACGTAATCATTAGCTAAACTCTAAACTCAATGAGCAGAGGTTTCAGGGACCACACAGAAGAACACAAACTTTGCCAAGAAAGTTCAGGAAAGTCACTAAATAAACAGATAGGATAGTAGCCACAATGAACAGCAACAACTACAAATCCTAAGGAAGAAAGAGATCTGACTTCCAAAGTTGCCAAACAATATTTAAAATGTCCATTTTCAAACACAACAACAAAATTATGAGATACATAAGAAAACAAGAATTTTACATGAGAAAATAATTTCAATTAAAAACTATCTCTGAGGAATCTCAGACCTTGCACTTTCAAAGCCAAAGGCTTTACATAAGCTTTTTTTGTTTTGTTTTGTGTTATTTCATTTGTTTGAGATGGGATTTCACTATGTAGTTCAGGCTGGCCTTGACTCACTATGTAGCCCAGGCTGGTCTTAAACTCTGTGATTCTCCTGCCTCCAGATCGCCAGAGCACTGGGATTACAGGTGTGCCCAGGAATTACAGATGTGCTCGGGGATTACAGGCACGCCTAAGGGTTGCAGGTGTGTCCAGCTTTTAAAGGTAAGTATGTTTTCTAAAATATGCTCAAAAAACTAAAGGAAACCATATGTAAAGAACTAAAAGAAAATATGAGCATGATGTCTTACCAGAGAACAGTGATAAAATTATGCAAAAGAACCAGATAAAAATTTGAGAAATAAAAAGTATAATAACTGAAATTAATATTTCACTTGAAAGATCTCAACAGCAGGTTTGAACTGGTAGAAGAAACAGTTAGGTTAAAGATAGCTCAACGGAAATTACCTAATCTGAGAAACAAAATTTAAAAGGTATTTAAAGAAAAAGGAACTAAACTTCAGAGATCTGTGAGACACTATGAGATATACCAGTTGGAATACAAGAAGTGTCCCAGGATGAAAAAAGAGAAAAAAGAAGCAGAAAGAATACTTGAAGAAGTTGCAGGATTCCCTTGTTTTAACGTGTTCCCCACTACCTACAAGCAAGTAGCACGGCAGAATACTGACGTGACAGAACAGTAGCCTAAGAAGAAATGAGAACTCACAACTTAGCAAAGTTGTACCAAATGGTTATAGCACATACACTATCTCTTTTAATTTTCACAATAATCCTCTGGGGCAAGTGATATTTTTCCTACTCTGCAAATGAGCAAACCATCTCAGAGAACTTCTGTAGTTGATTAAAAGCATATAAATGACTAAATGACAAAACTGGAATTTGAATTGAATTTTGCCTGACTTCTTTCCATATCAAAATAATTATTCACAAAGTAAGGAAGGTATAAATTAACATTTAACTCTGAAACAAAATATTTAAAATTATTAATTTATGCAAATAATACAGGATACACTCTAATTTTAAAAAATTCATCTGACATACAGCAAAAGTTCCATTACCCCAAAACTCTTACCTTTACAGAGGTAGCCCTTATAATTTGTTCAGTGAATATTACACTGATTGTTTTTACATATTGATATATATAAATATATGTAAAAGATAAGCCTTGGAGTTCGTATTATAACTTAAGGGTTTTTTAACTCTATATTGTATATCTGTTCTTACCAATTCTTACATATTTTACATATTCACTTTACTGCTATGTAATATGCCATAGAATAAAAACCACTCCAAATTAATGGATTTGTTAGGCTATCTCTTATTTTAATTACTATTAATAACATTAATTATTAATAATCTTATGCACTGTGTTTCTTTTTAACCTTAGCCAGATTGCTGAAAAATACCTACAAATGGCTGCTTAAAAGATGTGCATAATTATTATTATGTAAATTCTGCCATATTGTGTTCAAAAGTGTTTTACATTGCTATACTTGAACCAACATGGGTGTATATCTTTTCCCTCACCTTTAAAACTTTAATTTAAAAAGTGAGAGGATTGACAACATCTAGTCAGATGACAGAGAGTGAGAAACAGAAAGAGAAAAAGGGAGCTCTCTAATCCCTTTCCTCCTCTCTCCCTGGTTTTTTCTAGTACTTACAAAAGTGGCACTTATTTATCAGGTAGTCTAATTTCTTAAACTTTTAAATTTATTCACTCTGGGTTTAAGTTTTTTTCTATTATGTCCTAAGTATTTTCTACATATTAGTGAGACACTTTTTAAACTTCATTGTATTTCTTTAAACATAAAAGATTTTATGTATAACATTGAATTTACCGATATTTTCCTTTGACACTTCTAGATTTCCATTGAGTTTTTTGTTACAAACAGAAAATTAATAGAATTAGTTTTTTACTGCATTGGATTATTATAGTTTACATTTGGCAATTTAATGTATTATTATTGTTGTTGTTAATTATTATTATGGTTGCGATGTGAGCTGGAAAGATAGCTTTTATTTTCCAAATGAATAGAAAAATGTGTTCACCTATATATCAGTACTACCCCAATATCAAATACTGCTGCTTTGTGTAGACTCTTAAGGTATTGGGCTCAGTTTAATTTTTACATGAAAAAGCTTTGGTATCCACTCTTAAGTCCTATGTTTTAAACTATAAGTTTCCTTCCTGTTAGATTTACTTTCTTGTTTTATGTTTGGCCATAGGTCCCAAAGTAGATTGCCAACAGCTACAAGATTAAATGATAATATAGTAATATATAATAACAGGCTAATAGTCAGGATTGCATCAGTAGGTTCCATCTATGTTTTTCCCATTAGAATGAAAGCAGCCACCTCCAGACTCCAAAGTTTTGTAGCAGAAGCCAAATCCTTTTTGTGCCTCTGTGTAAAAGATTCCCAAGAGCTGGTTGTATAGAGGAGTTATTTCAGCATTGGTCACACATCCAAGACTTTAGAAAAAAGAAACAGACTCTCTACGAAAGAAATTATTGTATCTATGATGGCACTCCAAGAAGCCAGTATTTAGTCTTACTTTTGCTTTTTTTTTTTTTTTTTTTTTTTTTTTTTTTTTTTTTTTTTTTTTTTTTTTTT
>NDGM011252164.1:1662-13083 GCA_002564305.1 Octomys mimax | reverse complement strand
TTGAACTCAGGACCCTGCACTTGCTAGGCAAGTGCTTATTCTACTGAGCTATCTCCCCAGGCCTGCTTTTCTAATAGTAATCAATCCTCTATTTCCATCATCCAAGGGCCGTATTGGGTGTGAGCCTCTGTTAAAGACAACACTTCGATTTTTTTTATGATCAGCCATTTATAGTTCATGCAACAAGTATCCTGCTAAGGAAAGGCACAGACCTAAGAAACCTCTTTGACTCCATTTAGTGGTTAAGCCTGATGGTATCAAATTTACTGGCTTGGGAACCCCCCCCAGGGGATTAGTAAATTACACTAGTGTGCCTGAGTGAGTCATAAGGCATGAATTGGGCACCTGTACTGTTCCATCTCTCTTCTAGTGCTAGTCTTTTGTTTGCTTCCCAACCATCATGAACTAAATGCCTTAGCCATGTCACGTTGCTGTGATGTTTCTGGTCTGGAGCCACCAACCATGAATTCAATCCCATGAAACCATGAGGCAAATTAACCCTCTTCTTCTGGAAGTTATGGGTGTTGAGTGTTTTATCTTAGTACCAGAAACCTAACTATACAGGAAATTAGAACCAAACAAGTGTGGTCATTGCTGTGACTACAATTGACCTTGATTCAGAAGCCTTTGAAATTGGTCTTCTGGAGTTTGGAAAGGTTTAGAGATGCAACCTAGAGAAGCCTTAGAAGGCTGTAAGTAGAGCTTAATAGACGACTGTGTCCAAGTTAAAAGGACCAAAATGAGATACAAACATAGATAGGAAAGGCCCAATTCCCAAGGTTTCTGTTGAGAACGGGTTTTCTTTTGGGAGCTGTACTAGAGGCCACACATTCTTCACACTGGTGAAAAAAATGTGTGTACACTTCAACCAGGTCTTAAGAATTTGCAGAAGGCTGAATATGAGGGCTTTAAAATAATTGATCTGGTGGAGGAAATTTCAAGAGAGCCCAATATTCTGTACTGCTGGCTGCTTTCAGGGAAGTTTATAGTGAGACTCAGGTTCAAGAAGCAAATCAGAAATTTTTTACAAACTTAAATGTGGACCCAGAAGGAGCCATGTGTAAATTTGGGGGCAAAGGAAGAGTGGCTCATGACTAGACCAACAGCATTAAAGAGAAGTTAAGTACTCTGTATCAGGGAAATAGGAAAGATCCCTTAAGGACATCTCAGAAGATGGCAAAGCCTCCCCATCACGGCTTAAGGGTGTGAAAAGGCAAACTCTCCTAAAATACTTTACTTTGAGAAGACAGACCCAAGGTACACTGCTCATTTGGAGCCACCGAAAGAAGTGTTTCCTTCAGTTCAGCCATCTAGGCACTCAGAAACTGCTGCAGCATGGTGCAAGGGGCAAAGCTACTGCTCAAACACAGCAGAGCTCAGCATTGTCCACACTATACTGCTTTTACTGGCATGAAGAATGGAAAAGCTGTGTTATTGGGGAGCTTCCACCATATTTCAAAGGAAGCCTGGGAGACCATGGAAGGATAATCACCCAATAGGACAGTCTGAGGCTGTAGGAATGAAGCTAATGGTGAGTGGAGACTCCAGGAAGTCAGAGGTGCTAAGAATATGGTATATCTGTGACAGAAATCTGCAAGCAAAGTGTGAGCCTGAGAGAGCCCATGTGGACAGCACTAGCAAAACCACAGGGGTGGATCTTCTCGTACCTTCTAAAACTCACATCATATCACCACGTGACCCAGGTGCCAGATGTGGAGCTATAGGATTTACTGTTTTCCTCACTGGATTTTGGTCTATTCTTTTCTATCTCCTTACTCCTCTCTTCTGAAATGGAAATATCTACCCTGTGCTACTGTACTTGGGATCATGTAACTTGCTGCTGCTGCCCCTGGTGGTGGTGGTAGTTCGGTTTGCTGTGGTGTGGTGTGGTGTGGTGTGGTGTGGTGTGGTGTGGTATGATGTGCCATTTTCCTCTTTAGTATCTTTATGACTGTTCATGGATGGCCCTGAAACCTGAAACCAGGCTCCTAGTGACAGTGCCCAGGCCTTTATATTCCCTTCTGTCTCATCTTTCTGCAAGATATGAGGAGTCACAAGATATCTTCCACAAGATATTAGGTCACAAATGTTTTGTGTCATATTTCCAGCAGAATTCTCAGCTGAAATTTCAGTTCTTGAGCCTGTTCTTAAACTGACTCTGATCACTTCCTATTGAGTAGGATGAAAACTATTTGTTGCCTTGGTGCCCTCTTTGCATTTGCTTACCTATTGCTTTGTTGGCCCACACATTTATCATTCTTATTCTAAATTGTGTCTTACGCACTTCTCCTGAGCATCTAAGTCAAGGAATGAAGAGTTTTCCAAAGAATATAGTTTTTATATAAATCTTTTCTCTATTCACTTCCCAGAGTGGTTTAATTCCACTCACAGGGCATCACCTCATCAGATCAGTACCCAACTCAGGAGTGATTTCAGGTTATTTTTTGCTTTCCTAGGTCTCTCAAAGTATATTTTATTTATCTTATATCTTTGGAAGATTTTAATCCTATAAATTTCATTGAAAGTTGCCCTCAAGGCCCAGGCAATTCCTGCTTCCTCATCTATGATAAATGCCATCATTTTCCAGCTCACAACTCGATCCCGTTAGTATTTTATCCTGGTTTTATAGGCTTCCTTGTTCCCATCTATCCAAATGCAGTAGATGGCTGCCTGGATCCTCAAGGGCTACTTGCCCAATTTCTCTGATTAGGAAATATCTACCTATGGTTTTATGGGGATATTCCTCAATGGTTTCCTAAATTCAGAAAGCCTCAATGGAGTCATTGTCACCTCCTTCTTGAGATCAGTTATCCTTTCTGGTCTTAGATCCTTTGTGTAACAATTCCTTTATTATATAGGAATGGATATGATTCTACAGCCACTTCTCAGATACAGTCTACTCTGGCCTTTAAGATCTTTTCCTCCTTTATATCTGCTCAGACTATATGTTGAGACTTCAGTTGTTTTTGTAGAGAAGTATTTCCCTTCTGTCTCTTAACCAACTGCCTTCCTTTATTTTTCTATCATTATTCCACTTCTTCCTATTTTAATAGCCAGATGAACATATAACTTAACTAAATTCAATTTCTTAATTTCCTGAGCAAAATTGATCACTGATCACTAAACGAAGTATTATGGCTTCCTTAGTTACTTAGTTACAGGTTGTCTTAGTTAATTTTTTCTCCTTCTGAAACAAAATACCCAACACAAAAAGTGAAAAGGGAAAGGTTTATTCAACTCACAGTTTGTAGAGGTTTCAGCCATGAAAAGCTGGCCACAAAGTTGGGTGGTGCAGCAGAGGGGCAAAAGCCCATGGCAGTGGAGAACAGCAAAAGCATGAAGAGCAAAAGGGGAGGGTAAACAAGCTTATTTCTGCCCCTTCTATTTGTTGGTTTTGAGTATTGTGTCCCAGAGATGAGAAAGCTGACAGATACATCCATTCTGGATGTCTGAGTCTACAAATGAACATTAAACAACTACAGATCCACAACTTTTGCAACAATCAGTCCAGGAAGGGAAGCCTGCTGGTCTTCTGCACTCTGGCCACTGTGTCCCATACACAACGGCCTAAAGTGTTCCAGCTCTGTGCTTCCAGGCCACATCTCTAAATCTTTCCAAACTCTTCCTACAAGCATTCCAAATGGCTCCTGCACCATGTGGTCAGGTATAGTCACAGCATTGACCCCACTTCTCTGGTACCAAACTCTGTGTTGGTTACTTTTCTATCATTGTTGAGACAAAAATACCTGGCACCAAATGTTAAAGGAAGGAAAGGCTTATGTAGCTCACCATTTGTAAGTGTTTCAGGCTCTAATTAATTAGCTCCACAGCAAGATGACATAGCAGAGGGACAACAGTTCACGGCAGTGGAAGATACCCAAAAGCAACAGAAGCAAAATGGAAGAGCAAACCTCTTAGTACCCCTTATTTTATCCAGACTGCATGGATAGGGCAGTGCTGTTCCAGTCATTGAATAGATCTAGCAATCACTCACCTTTAATCCCAGCAGTAGACAATCACAAACTCTAGACTTAGTCATCTATAAAAAGCCCATGACCACAAGAGGCCTTGTGGTGGAGTGGGCACATTCAGACACAAACTATAACACATGCCTTTGTAATTTTTTTTCTTATCTTTGAATGCATAATAGTTCTTACTTTTTTTCTTCAACCCCAAAATATGTCCCATTCTTGTTTAATCAAAGCTCTTATCCAAATTCATGGTTTTCAGTAAGACAGATGATCCTTCTCCATGTGACACTCAGGCCTAGGTTTCTGAAATATAAACTGAGATTCAACCTCCATGTAATAAATGAAACAAACCTGTCATATAAATCCTTGCTTCTGACAATACCTCTGAAGTTAGAAAAAAAGACAGAGGTGGCTTGAAGCCAACTCGGGCTCATGCTATGTATCTCCAAATACATTGCAGAGTTATGAAAAAAGGACTTGAGAGTTTAGTTCCACTTATCTGTATACTATCTATGCAGTCCTAGCTGTTCCCATCTTTGGAACTCAGTCTTGCTCTGTCTCCTATCCTGTAGCCCACACCTTGCCTGTTCTGTATGCACTCTCCACTGTTCTGATTGCTCCAAACCAGCATTGTTGGTTTCCCAAACATGAAGGGAAGCTAGACATCCACTCTAGTCCCACTTGCACAGTGGCACGTAGGCATTCCTGCACTGGCTGTGGGCAGGCCCTGAGCTTCTCCCACCATGCTTGCTCTAGTTTCCAATTCTGCTGTGAAGTGACATGGTGCAATAATAGGCATATTCCTACTAAAATTTAACTGTTATTACAACTAGTATAATTATTGGTATATATTAGTTATAAAACAGTTTAAGAGGCAATTATTTTGCTATATGTTGTTTTACTTATTGTGCAGTATTATGGCTTCTATTTACAATAAAAGCACCATGAGAATAATAATTGCATCAAGGCATAGGTGTTCATTAAGTATGTGCTGAAGAAGTAATTGGTTCAGACACTGCAGACAGAATTTGGGTTCAAATCTAGATGCCACCATTTACTTGCTGTATAAGCTGAACCTCTTTAAACTTCAGTTTTCTCGTTTATAAAATGAGGGTGATGCTAATGGGCACAGCTGTGATATGGAGTCAAGAAAGCCCATGCATATAATGAGCTTGATGCATAGTTCTCCGCCCAGAAAGAGGACTGAATTAATGCTGATCATTATCTTTTCAACTGAATAATGAAAAACTTTTCCTGAATATCTCACAAGAGCATTTCAACCTCCATATGTCCAAAGTTGTTTTGAGTGTCAACCATCCACACATTTTCCAAAGCTACAAAGTAATGAATTATCTTCATTTGTTGCCTATACACCAACCACAGGCACACAAGACATGAAGATAGAGTGTTATAATTTGTAAATTAAGCAACTGCCACTTCTCAGCCCCCCTGGTCAAGCCAATCTTTTATCTCTTATTATGTGGATCAGTATAGATAGTAGAGCTATCTCACACACAACCTTTGTCACAATGAATAGATGTTGACTAACTGGTGTGCTCCTTCCCTAGAAGAAAAGCAGCCACACTGAGTTTTTCCTCCTTAAGGATACCAACATACTGCCCACCTGTCCAGTCTCCAATAATTATTTTCTGAGAAAAGAATGCTAAAACAACAAAGGCCACAAAGAAAATCAGCCCAGCTTCCATATCCAACTTCATTGCCCCATGTCTAGCTCTACTTTTGAAGCTACAAAAGCCAAAGAATAGATTCCTTAGCTTCTTTCTGTGGTTAGGGGTGCCCAAGTGAAATACTTGTGTCTGATCAAGCAAAAATAGAAAATCGTTGGTCACACCTCTTCCTTTTTGCTATAGTTTAGATCTAAGATACTACCTCCCACCAAGTCTCATGTATTAAGAGGTTGTGCTTTTAAAGGTGAGTGGATCACAGGGGAACTAAGCACATCATCATTAAGGTATTGATGAATTCTTAGCTGAATATGCCAGTAGGGAGTGTGGCCTGTTTGGAGGAGGCAAATCCATGAAGCCATGCCTCTGGCTCTTTTTCATTTTACTTCTAGCAACTGTGAGGCGAACATCTCTCCTCTGTCATATCCCTCTGCCATGGTATTTGTGCCTTAGAGCTGGCTCACCATGGACTGAACCCACTGAAACAGAAACAAAATAAACTTCTCCTTTAAGGGAAGGCTCTCAGGTATTTCATCGTAGAAACAGAAAAGTGACTAACACACTTCTCTTATTTCTTCTTATATAAAACATGAATGAGGCATGTAGGAACAATGATGGGATGAACTGAGAACGAAAGCAATATGAGAAGCATGGTGCTGTAGATATGAAGAGCATGTATACCTGATGGTATTGTTTAATCTGTAATTGCATAGGAAAAACAAACTCTAATTTGTTCAAATCAGTATTAATTGGATTTTTTGTTTTAGTCCCAAACACATTTTTGCTGGAACCAGTGCATCTGTGGAGTGAAGTTCTGTCAGTCTTGGCTGCCAGTGCCTACAAGCCCTTGTGTCCTGATTGTATCATATATGCAGTATTTGCCACTTATGAGGCACAGAGAAAACCTTGCACACTAAAAAAAAAAATCTGGTTTTGTTTAAGACAAAAGAAATAACTACACTCTTCTCTGCTCTAGTAGAACCTGTTTTTGATCCATTTTGTGACACTTTGCTAGCTTGCCTGCCCCTTCTTGGGCCAACAAGTGCTGTGGTCCATGGTTTACCTAAACAGCTTTGCCAGGGAATTGTACTCAGATGAAGACAGTTTATCTGGCCAGGAAATGCCCAGAAATTTATACAAGTAAAGGAAGAAAAGGATGCTGATGAATAGGGGCCAAAAAAATATTTTTAACTAAAAAAACCCAGCCCCTGTCTTGAAAGCAAGGCAACTCTATGGCAGTGCATGTGTGCCAGAGCCCATACAGGTAAACTTCAAGCTCTACTGAACCTGCTACCTTGTTCAGCTCCCTCCTTTTTCTATCCTTCTTCCCTTCCTTTCTAACAACTAGTCCTGGTGAGCATTTTTTTCAATCACTCATATGTACCCAAATCCCAGCCTAAGACTCTACCCCAGGGGATCCAAACTTGAGATACTTATCAGAAAGTTGTCTATTTTAAGAATATCCTTTCCTAAAAGGAAGAGGAGGCATGCCAATACCAACATCCCATCCAGACTCCTCCAACACTCATTGCACTGGTATTAGTCATGCACCGCTGGAGGTGCCTTTGTCTTCCTGCATGTTGTTGTTGTATATCAATTAGAAGGTCCATGGGCCAGTAACACCAGCAGAAACCTTGAAGGCAGAAATTGATTAATTTTTTAAACCATCAAAGTCTTTAAGTCATCAGAGATCTCAGAAAATAGCTAAAGGATTTTGAGATTAAGTACCAGTTTGTAAGAAAGCATGGTAGGAAAATACTTATTTGCTTGATATATGTAAAAGAGGCATGTCTTTTGGTCCCAAAATATCACTTGTGGAGAACTGGGCTATTAAAGGATATAAAATATTCCAGAAAACTTCAGGAAGTGTGAATTTGAAGAAAATTCAGTGATTATGCTCACTTTTTATGTTTTAAAAGAAAGCCATTATTATCTTTCTTTTATAAATGCCCCATCAATATCAAGTAATTGTAAAAATAAAATGGCATGTGATTAATATAATCCACTTCTTCAAGAGTGCATGACAGAGACCATTTTACATAAATTAAACATAGTGAGTAATGTAAATACTAATTATCGAAACATCAGAAACTAACAGGAAGCGAAAAAATATGGAATTAAGGTCACAGAGGAAAGGATATGAATAAATGAAGTTAAACTACATTTGCATTTTTCTACAATTAGAACTAGACAAAGGAGTTTATGGAATTTGACAGTTCCCCCAGAAAGAAATCATGGAGAAGAGATAGCCACCCCCAGGAGCCCAAAAGGAGAGGACATGATCTTAGAGCCTGGTAAGCCTTCCAGAAGAGCCATTTTGGTCCCAAAGGAAATGCATAGGAAATTGCCCACAACATCCTTGACTTTCATGTTCTAGAAGGGAGTGAATCACCACAAAGTGGAGAGAACAAGTTCATAAACATAGAAGTTTGAGTCATCAAAAAGAATTGAATAAAAGTAAGAGAAATTAACTGTATCTTTAAGTTCAACAAACCTAAATTCTGTTATTTTTGTGTGTACATTTAGTTTATGAAACCAAAAACTTTTACCAAGCTTTCTGATAGGCAAGCAGTATAATGATATTGCTAAAAATACAAATCTGAGTGTATGTGGGTGAATTCTACAATTTGTGATTAATTTATGATCTAGTGCTGGGATTATGGGTATAAGTACTGCTGGGATTATGGGTGTGAGTAGTACAGCCAGCCTGAGGTGGATAGCCTGAATGCAATTTAAGGGAGACTAGCTCTTTGTAACCATTATTGATGCTACTCCTCCCACCAGCAAACACATGGTGGTGTTTGCTGCCACCATGAAAGGTTGCTCTCTGTAATGTGCCAATCTGCCTTGGGGTCAGCTGAGTATGGACTGAAACCTCCAGTAACTGTGTGCTAAATAAACCTTTCTTTCCCTAATTTTGAGTGTCAGGTATTTGTCCCAGCTATGAGAAAAGAGTAACTGAGACAGAATTTAGTACCAGGAGTGGGGTCATTGCTGTGGTTAATCCTGACCATGTGGATTATGAGCTTTTCGGAGTGGTTTATGGGAACAGATAAGAAAAGGTTTGGAGATGTCACTTACAAGCAAAGTGCTGGAACAGCTTTAGCTGTTCTGTATGGGAGATTCTGGTCAGAGCTCAGACCAGAGGCTGATAGAAATCCTGCCTATAAAGACCAGACTGGGGAGGTTTCTGCTGGAAAAAAGGACTGCGTTGGTTGTTGGGCTCCAGATCATTAGTGCTTTGGCTTGGCAGAAAGTTTGTCTGCGTTTTGCTCATATCCAGAGAGTTTGCCTCAGACTGAAATTAAGCATAGCAGACTGATTAATCTAAAAAACAAAACAAAAACCTCAAAGCAGTCAAATAGTGAGAGCATGTCATGGCTATTGTTGGGGGCTTTTAGTCAGATTTATGTTGACAATCAAGAGCAAAGAGCCCAGCAGGATGATTTAAAAGGTTGTGTGTTTGGCCAAAAAAGAAGCTCCAAAAATGCTGTCGAATACAAAGACAGAGCTGAGACTCTTCTTTTCTGAGAAGGAACAAGAAAATCAAAAGCATGGCCTGAGGCATGCTTTCCACCCTTTGCAAACTCAGAATTGCAAAAGTCAGGGACTTTGCCTTGAGGGGAAAGCTGCAGAGTCCCACGTTACAGAACAGCAGCTGTGGCCACACCAGGTTCCAGAATGGCACTAGCATGGAGAATTTATTTCTCAGAATCCGGGTCAGTGTACTCAGTGATCCAGGCACTTGACCTCTGCATCCAAGAGAGAAGAAAGCAGCTTGGTTACTGCTCCAGCTGGCAGCAGACCTTGGCATCATCCGCATGCCACTGGTTTTAAGTGCTTGCAGAATGCAGAAATTCTGAGGTGAAGAAGGCTTCCACCTAGATTTCACAAGGCCTGGGGAGCCAGGCAGTGTACCCCTGAGAGGGCAGTGTATAAAACTGTGAGTGAGAAGCCTAGTCAGTGGAAACTCCAGAAGTTTGGGAGAGCCAGAAATGTAGATCACCTAAGGGAAACTGCAAAGAGGGAGCAAAACCAGCCTAAGAGAGAAACCATGAGAGCTACCACCAAGAGTGCCATAAATGTGGAGCCACATAGAGCTTACAATTTGCCACAGGTTGTCTCAGATGTTCCGCATACAACTATAGTACTTAATGTTTTCCCTGCTGGATTTTGGACTTGTTTGTTCCAATGCTTTGCAGTTCCCTGTTGTTTGTACATTTTGGAATGGTAATGTTTATCTTGTGCTATTGAATGTTAGAAGTGTTTAACTTTTCATTTGTACAGGGGCTCACAGCCTAGAGTTTGTCTTACATCTTGGAGGAGACTTGGGACTTTTCGGCAATACTAAAACTATTGGGACTTTGGCAACTCTTAGAGAGGGACTAAAATGCTGACTGCATAAAGGAATGTATATGAGACTTTGCAGCTTCAGGGGAAGAATGTCATGATTTGTGGCTAGTTGTCCCTCCAAAGCCTCATGCAGTCATGGGGCAGTCTTTTAGACTTTGTAATTAATTCATGATCCAGTTCTGAGATTATGGGTGTAAATGCTGCTGGGATTATGGATGTGAGTACTACACCCAACCTGGGGTGGATAGTCTGAATGCAATTTAAGGGAGACTAGTTCTCTGTAGCCATTATTGCCACTATTCCTCCTTTGGCTCTCTGCTCTTTGTTGCCACTATGAAAGGTTTCTCTCTGCCATGTGCCACTCTGCCTTGGAGTCAGCTGAGTATGGACTGAAACCTCTAGTAACTGTGATCTAACTTTCCTTCCCTAATTTTGATTGTCAGATATTTGCCCCAGCAATGAGAGAATAAATAAGACAATTTGTTACAAAGGTAAGCTTATATACCTCTTTCCCTGTTTTCTGGTGCCACAGACTACATTCAATTTGTGATGAGCTGTTGTGCACAGAATTATTTTAAGTTTCAGGGAACTGGGCATATAATACTTTAAAGAAATTTCCAGAAAAATAGCAGTTTCCAAGCATCCAACTCACATTTACTTGTGCCCCATGAAATGTCAGGAATGCAGCAAGCACCAAGCATAGCACTTCATGAGCACAAGCTCACTTAATCTTTATGTCGGCCTTATGATGCCAATCAGCTCTATTTTAGATTTTAATGACTTTTCAACTATAAACATGAACATACAGTCACTGTAGTGAATGTGACACTTTTGCTTAATTCCTTTGGTTAAAGTCCATATTTAAAGGTAGAAAATTACACAAGGGCATGAGTAAGTGGTCTAACTTGTCTAGGAAATGAAGTACCTTGGAGAACGCTGAGTAAGAGACTATCATACTCTGTTTCTGTGCTACTTACTTCCAATTTTCTTCAGAATCAAATCTGGAGATCCTGAGTTTTTGGTCCATATCAGATCAGTCAATTGTGGCAAGTGAAGGAAAGGATTATAGGACATCAATATGACCTCAGAAGCCTCTAGCAAAATGTGGTGAGGGTAGAGCAGCAAGGTAGCTTAGAAACAAACATGAGTACAAAGCCCAAGCTTTGCGCTTCATATTTTCATTGATATGGCACTAGCTCTCTGTTACTGCTGTAACAACTTACCATGAGCGAACAGCACAGAAACGAGATGAATTTGTCTTCCATTTCTGTGTATCAGAGGTCTGGATGGGTTCAACTCATTCCTCTGCTCTGGGTCTCACAAGGCCCAAACCAAATAAGCAACTGGTCTGAAATTTTCTTGGAATCCTCTAAGAGTGTCTCCTTTGAACTCATTCAGTTCTCTCTCTCTCT
>NDGM011252159.1:3575-18702 GCA_002564305.1 Octomys mimax | reverse complement strand
TCTTCACATTATTTCTTGTGCAATTTATATGCTGCTTGGAGAGTCCCTGCCTCTGTCCATGTCTGTGGAGGTTTTACCTATTTTATGTCCCATGAGATTAAAAGTTTCTGCTTTGACATTTATATTTGACCCATCTGACTTTAGTTCAGTAGTTGGTGAGAAATGTAGGGCTTCAATCAGTAGCCTGGATGTGGGTAGTCAGGTTTTCCAATAAAATGTGTTTGAAAGGTTGTCTTTCGTTACCATCTGATGAAGGCCTTAGGACGACAGGTCCAACAGCCGCATGTGTCTCAAGTTGTTTCTGCATCCTATGCTCTGTTCCCCCGTCCCACACAGTTACCTTTACGCCAAGAGAAAGACTGTGTTTATCACTGTAGCTTTGTAATATAACTTGCAGTCTGGGACTGTGAGGCCTTTTGCTTTTTCTCTTGTCACCTCAGATTGCATTTCCTATTTAGGGTTGTTTTTCTGGCTCCACATGAATTTTAAAATAGCTTTCTCTAGTTCTGTGAGAAATATTGTGAGCATTTTGTTTGGGATTGATTTACTCTGTAGATCAATTTGGAAATATGGCCATTTGGACAAAATTGGTTCTGTGTAGGAATCAGGAGCTAACAAAGAACAGGAGATACCTTTTCACATTCTAAGATCCTCTTTGATCTCCTTTTTCAGAATATTGTAGTTTTCATTGTACAGCCCTTGTACTTTCTTAGGGTAATTCCAATATATTTAATTTTGCTTGATATTATTGATAATGATATTGTTTAAGTTTTTCATTGAATTATTGGTGTACATGATCTCTGTGAGTTTTGGTTTTTGATTACGCATCTTGATACATTGCTGAATTTGGTCATTTTTTGTAGGAACTTTTTGAGGATGAGCATTTTATCATTTGTAAGTAACATTAATCTGACTTTTTCCTATACATATCTTTTTTATTCCTTTCTCAGCCTGATCACTCTAACTAATGTCTCAAGTACTATATTCTGCAGGAGTGATGACAGCGGACATGTTTGTTTCTTTTCTATCTTTAGAGGAAAGTCTTTCAGCTTTTCCATATGTAATCTAGTGATATTGTTAGTTTGTCTTTAGAGATTTCTATCAGATTGAAACAAAATCTTTCTATAGCTATTTTCCTCTAGATGTGGATCAAGAGTGGCTGCTGAATCTTGTCAAAAGTTTTTTCTGCACCTATTAAGATAGTCACGTTATTTTCATCCTTGCTTCTGTTTATGTGATGCATTACATTGATTGATTTGTGTGTGTGGACTGCTCCTTATTTTCTTGGGGTGAAGCCTACTGGTTCTGATGGCTGATTCTTTTAGTGATGTGATGCTCTCTCTCAGACGGCATCTTGCTGAGTATTTGTATCTATGTTCAGTAAAGGCTTTAGGTAGTTTTTTCTTTCTTTATTCCTGATCTTGTTTGATTTTGTAATTAGGTAATACTAGATTCCAAGATTGACATTGGATTACTTCTTCCTTTTCATTTCATAATAACCTTCGAATAGTATTGAAGTTAGATTTTTCTTGAAGTTCTTTTAGAATTCTGTAGTGAATCTATCTGGTCTCAGCCTTTTCTATGTTGGTAGACCTTATGTTTTGTTTCAATTATGTTTTGTCTTCATTACTTAAGAATTTTTAAACTTCTTAGCTCAGTTTTGTTAATTCACATGTATTTAGGGCTATTTATTTCTGCTGAATTCTCCAGTTCACTGCAGGGTATATTTTCAAAGTAGTTATTAATAGTTCTTGGAACTTGGATCATGTCTGTTTGGAGTTTGTGTTTTTTCTTTCCTTTTCTTGGTAGGATTGATGAAATTTTTGTCTAATTTGTTTATTGTTTTGCAAAAGCACCTCTTGAATTCATTGTTTCTTTGTATTATTATTTTAGTTTTAATTTCATTAATTTCTGCCCTTTTCACTGGAATTTTCTTCATCTTACTAGCTTTGATTTTTATCTTTCTTTTTTCATGGACCCTGATATACATGATTTAGTTATTTTGGTTCATCTTTTCTGATATGACACTTTCAACTATGGACCTCCCTCTTGTAACTACATTTATTGTGTTCTATAGAATCTAGATTGTTGTATTGGCATTATTATTTGATTATGGAAACTTTAATTTCTTACATGGCTTCTTTTGTGGTCCATTTGGTATTGAAGAGTGCATTGATTAATTAGTACATGTTTGCATAATTTCTGCAGTTTCTTTTGGCTTTTATCCCTAATTCCACTAAACTATGAGTTGATTATATGCATAAGATGAATTTGATTTTTAAATATTTACCAATGCATGCTTTATGTTTCCTCTTTGGTCTATATTGGAAAATGTTTCAAGTGCTGTTGCAAAGAATGTGCAATTTGCCCTTGTTTGTTGGAATATGCAGTGGCTATCTATTAAGTCTATTTGTTTAAGAATTTGACCAACTCTGCTATTTGTTCATTTTTGCCTAATTGATCTCTTTAGGACAGGGGTATTGAGGCCTCACCTTATGATGTGCTGATGTTTATCTGATCCAAGAGTGCTCGTTTTATGAAAGTGGGTGTTGGGGTTGCCGGTGTATACACGGGTACAGGTGTTATCTCTTCCTGTTGAATTTATTCCTGAATCCTTAGTGAGCCTCTTTGCATTATCTGAACACATTTGGCTTGAAATTAATTTTTTCTGAAAATAGAGTGGCTTCTTCTTCTCTCTTTTTAATATTTCCATTGCTTGGAATATTATTTTCTGTGCTTTGATTATTAGCCTAGAAATTAGTTTTTGTGTTAAATGCATTTTTGGGAGATAAAATTCTGTTGGGTCTTGGTTTGGGAAATGAGGAATAGATTGTGTGCATATAAGGGATCTAGTTCAATATTTTATGTGATTTAGACAAATATTTTCTTAACTATGTAATTTGGAAATGTGTTTTTCCTAGATTTGGGTGACATGATGCTCAGGGATTTTAGGAAGTTCTAGCCAAAGGCCTCCCCAGGAATTGCTTTCTCCTTTGGTTTGATTGACATCCTCCTTGGATCTTGCACTGTCTGATACTCAGAGGATTCATTCTGTCAGTGTTTTTCAAAGAGAGGTGACACGGGCCAGAAGCAGTCAGGGGCTCCCTTCTGACTGCCAGGGCTCTGAATGCTGACAGGGCGCTGAGACTGGTCTGAGATTGCAAGCCTTTCCTCTTTTTCACACTGAATTCAGTCCAACTCAGACATTTCCTTCATAAAACCAATTTATGCTTCACTCATAGGGATGAGCTTGGTTTTAAGGCTTAGGAGAATCGCATCTGTCCTGAATGAGTATCTTGTAAAAATCTCAGAGAAGGGTTGCATTGAGTGCTCACTCACACATGGCTTCGCCCTTGAGTGATGCTGTGATACGGTTATCAGTAATCTCAGAGCAACAATGTGCTTCTTACAATGCACTTCATGATGTTATACATTTGTTTTCTTTAATTTACAGGTACACGTGTGCATACACTTGTACAGCTAATGAGATGTACTCAGTATTTATACTCACCAAATGAAAACGAAACTCCAAACGTAAACTTTCAAAAACTAATCCCAGTCATTTGAATGTTTTTAGTGTATAATGACTAGAGGGTGGCAGTATAACCAGTATAACACTTTTGTCCTAATTCTGCTCTCTAGCATTAAAAATACTTCAATTAATGTTTTTAATTTCCTATCCTTTCCTTACCTCTTGCATCACACCCTCCATTCTTCCTTTCTTTCCTCCTATACAGCTTGCCTTCTATCCTTCCTTCACTACCAAAAGTTGATCTTATACTACTCTAATAGAACATAGTATTCTCAAGAATGCAAAAAAACAGATAAATTTTTCCCAAATTGGCTACAAAAATGGAAGGCAGAGGTGAATAAAAAGGAGTTTGTATGCAGTCATGAGTCACATAATAACAAAAGTTACCTTCTGAGAGATATGTTTTAGTTGATTTTTATTCTGTAAATATTGTAGTGTACTTATATAAGTCAAGACATCTGAAACATCACCAGGTGATAATATCTTACTGAACTCATATTTTGTAAGTAGTCTCTCAGCTTATTGTGACTGTAGATATTCCTAATGTCCTTGTTCTTATTCAGAAACTTTCCAAGTTGCTTTCATTTTTAAATATGGATGGCTCAAAAACCATGTTGGTAACAAGCCTGGGGCCATCTTGGATATTATGGGGACTCTGGACAAGGGTCAAGGGACTCTGGACCACAGCTCTACTCACCCTTCAAAGGCAAGGTGTTTATATTGTGCTTTATGTTTCAATTTTTAAAAATTAGTCTTAGATTGTGTTGATATGAAATTTGTAAATAGTGAATTGAGGTGGGAAAGCACACTTTTAGTTTCAAAACTGATATTTGTTGTCTAATAGATAGGCCATTCTCACAAGTAAGAGAGGGACAGTTGTCTCTCTCCAACAAATCCCAAGCTTTCAGCTATAAACTGAAACCTGGAATGGATTATTTGAGATCTAAATCAGACAAGATTTGTAAAGAGAATTGCATGGATCTTTGAGGATAGTAGTTGCCTTTCAGTGGGGCACTAAGTCATCATTATTAAGAATGTTTCTAATTTGGGCCCCAATTATATACAGAAGTTCTAGTATAAGGCTAATTCCGAGTTAATACACAAGCTGAGAAAAAATAACGACAAATATTTCATGTGTAAAACTAAACATGTTCCTCAGTAATCAGCATATTAGTAGAGATGACTGAGTTGCCATTTTCTTTATTAGATTTGGGTCTTATTAGCTTTGGCAAGGCTACACCGCCACACGTGGACATCGAGTTGACTAACGCAGTCTTTTTCTCAACAACCGAAAGCCCTAATTTGATGTGCTAATGTTCTCTGGTACCTTTAGGGGAATAGGACAAATAGGTATTAACATACTATTCTGTCCATTAATTAACTGGCTTAGCATCATTCTTTGTATAAATAGTGGGAAGGACCACCCTGCATATGAGTGTACACATCAAAATGTTTGTAACCTAGAGGGAAGAAAAGGGCAAGGCAGGATGCCCACTGCCTCTCGGTGTTGCTCCTGCCTGCCTCCCACAGCACACACTGTTTCTTTTCTGTGATCACATTCTGCCGTGTCCCCCTGCCTGGGAACCAGTAGAGTATGACTGAAACCTCTACAGACTGTGAGCCACAGTAAGCCTTCTCTCCTTGAAGTTGTGAGTGTCTGGTATTTTGCCACAGCAATGAGAAAAGTAACTAAGACACACAAATAAGACCACCATTAGCTTTAACTTGCTTCTAAGGCTGAGATTAATTTTAGTGTCACAGTGCTCTGTGTTCTGACTAGGAGATGTAGGGCTGCTTCCAAGCCCTGAAGAAGCCTCGCTCCTTCTGTTGGGTTTCATACCATTTTGGTGGTCCTCATGTCATGGTCATCTTGGATACCATTTTTATGTATTTTCAGATTTTCAGCTTTTATATTTTGCTCTTGTTCAGGATGTGCAGTCCCACTCTGAAAAACATCTAATCTGAAGTGCGCCCATATCACAAATTTCATGGCCATCAGTGTGAGCCACAGGAAGTATTTGACACTTGATCCTATGGGTGGGTTAAATTAAAAATGCTGGTGCACTGGAAATATCGAGTCAATATTGCTTGCAGGGTATGTGTTTATAAAATATGAGTAACATTTGGAGTTAAAGTTTTAATGGTTTATTTTCACTTTTATTTGTATATATTTGGAGTGCATTATGGGTACACGTACTGTAGGGAATTGGTACATGTTCAGTTACTTTTCTCCCTTTCCTCCACCTTCTTTTTGTGTTTCCAGTATTGTACTGATTTAACTAATATGTACTAGGTGCATCTGCTAAGTCTCTGCTAATGGTAGAAAATAGTTCAACAGTGATTTTAAATATTAAAAGATTAATAAATTTTACCATTAAAATATTAACAATTTTTATAGTTATACTACTAAATATTTAGGGTTTGGGAATGGGGGACACAAAAAGAAAACTTTGAAACCCTAATCTCTATGATTGAGAAGGCAGAGAGATGTGGCATGAGGGAACTTACTAAGTATAAAAAAGATGTCTAATGGGTTTAGGCAAAAGTGGGATGAAGCCTGAGGGGAAAGAAGGAAAAGGTAAGAGAGGGAGAGAAATAAATTCATTGAGGTGAAAATGCGAGAGAAGAAACCCACAGAATTTAGAAATATAGGCTGCGCCTCATTTCTGGTCATAGAATGGAGGTGTTGTCTAGGTTATGTAGCTGGTCACACTCTGGTTTTCTCTTGTCTGCATGAGCACAAATCCTGGACTATAGACATCTCCCCTAGATGTACCTCAGTCCGTCGCTGTGGGAATTTAGCTCTGGGAGCTCTGAGATGAAGCCAGCCCATGGCTGCTCTGAGTCCCAGGTTCAGTTGGCCTCTCTGAATAATGGCGTCCTGCTGAGCACTCCCTCCAGGAGAGAGGACACATACCTGGACTGTTGCCACCCTACGGCTTCTACAGCTTATGGCATGCACTGCTTTGTTCCACTGGTGTGTTTCTCTCTGAGGGCCTCTGAATTGTCCACTTTCACAATATCCCTATAGATGAGATCTTTCTCATGAGCTACAAACCAGGACACAGGGAAAAAGTGCAGCATGGGTTGTGTTCTGTATCACTTCAGTTTCTCAGAAGACTCCAATTTTCCTGTCAGATATTTCCTGCGTCCCAGGGCTACCCATCACCTTACCCCACCGCACACACATACATTTTTCTTCTCTAAGTTGCTTGTCAATTTTGTATTTAGACTTGGGTCTTAATCTCAAGATATCACATTATGTATATGAAAATAATCCAAAAAAATCCCATTTTGTTGTTTGAACAAGTCTGAAACACTCTAATTCAAGTATTTCAGCTAAAAAAAATTAGTTGTTTTTTTAAAAAAAAATATTTTATTTATTTATTTGGTACAGGATATCACTATGCAGTTTAGACTCAGTGATCCTCTTGTCTCAGCCTCCCCAGCTCTGGAATTATAAGCGTGCACCAACATGTCTGTTTTAATACATTGTTTTTATAGCCTGTATCCTTACTCCAGGTCAGTAACTGCCCCCTTCCATGTGTCCTAGAGAGTGAAATAAAAACAAAATGAGATTGCAGCACAGCTTATGCATGAGTGTGAGGTTCTGCTGGGATAGACGTGCAGTGCAGTGAAGAGAGGCAGACGCCCGTCAAGCCACGCGGATTTTTGAGATAGAACATCCCACACACCGTGGCTGTAAATTTCCTTTGCCCTGTCTCCCACTTGCCCTTTTCCTGCTTGGTTCTCTTAATGGAAATGGAGCTCACTAGCTTCACAGTAGAGCCTTTTCCTCCACCACATGCTTCTTTTTCATCCTTTCTTGCTCTGGCCTTTTTCAGTTTCTTACTGAGCCCAACAGAAGGCAAATATTGTCTAGAAGAGCGCTTGAGTGATGTCTACGAATCCCACTGCTGCCAACATGCGTGTATGTAGGCTCTTCTCATGCTCCCCAACCTGTTTGCTAAAGTATTAACTCAAACAAAACCACTTCCTTGTCTAAAGTAAATTATGTCTTCTGCAGGGAAGAGGCTTTTCAAATGTTCCTCTCTGCCTATGAATACATGCTTCTCCTGTAGCAGTCATGAGTCACTGGCTTCCACGATACTAGGTTGATTCAGATGGAGTAGCAGCAGCAAGTAGGGCTCTCACATCCTAACTGTGACTCACTGTGGCCTCCCAGAATTAGGAATGAGCCATTTACTGCAGTTGGATGAATGAGCATCTTGTACAATCACACTTCTGTTAGGTAAGTCAGGGTGTGTTAAGGAACACAAACTCACAATGGCTAATTTTGGATATTTCCCTAGGGGATAAAGAAGTCTTAGGGTGAGCTGCATCACCCTTTTAGATTTCCCATTGTCTCTTTAGGGGTGGACCATCCTCTCCCACCCACTGGAACTGAAACTAAGACTAAAAGATACTCCAGGGCAAGATCTTCCTGAGCATAAGATCCCTTCCACACTCTTGAGTCATCTGAGAATCTTCTCTTCAAATTCCTTCCTCAAACCATAAGTGTCCATGAAGTTCTGGCTGCTTCAAGGTGTTTTATTCCTCTAGAAGAACTGGTCATCCCGGGTCCCTTCTGTCACACCATGTTGTCTCTTGCTCTTTCTCTTTCACCATGACACCTGACAGGAAATTGGAGGCTCACTGCAGAGGTCCCAGTAAAAAAGCTGTGATAAATTCTCAGCATGAGATTTGCTCATCCTGATGGTGCATGTTGAGGGGAAAAGCCTTAGAATTCCTTTATTATGCTATAAGGTCAAAACTAGTTAGCAGACCCTTGCCACCCCAGCTTTATCTTCCCACAGGTAGAATGTCCAGCAGCTGGTCTTCTCACAGAATGTTGTCCCAGACTCAGGAGTCTGGCTTTACAAGTCACTACCACTTGTGATTTTCCACAGGTGAATTTAGTGTTCACAATTCTCCTAGACACAGGATTCCAATTTTCTGATCTAAACTTCTGTTTTCCCCATCAGTAAAGATTCTGTAGCCTGTAGGTAAAATGGAGTAGCATGAGAATCAAAGACACTAAAATCATAGTAGACAGAGAACTAGAATGCTGGAACCTTCCCAGTGGTGTTGTGCTTTCTCTACAGATGTTTGCTGAAAGTAGTGGTGGTCTGGAGAAAAGAGCATGTGGTCCATGGCCCACGTGTTAGTATTCAAGATCCAGAATTGCTGTGTTCTATGTGGTCACCTGTGATGTGTCACTTCACCTCTTTTTCCTTATATTTTTATGAGGAAAGTAGACTATCATATGGTCGGTACTTGGGAAATTTCTTTTTTAATATTTTTTAATGTATTTGATACAGGGTCTCACTATACAACTTGGGCTTATGATGATCCTCCTATTTCAACCTCTCCCATGCTGGGATTGTAAGCATGCACCACTGTATCCAGTTTCTGTGACCTGCTGGGTGTTGCTGGGGTGGGGCTAGCATGGGATGTGGTATAGGAGATTGAGCCTGGGTCTGTGTGTTTGTCTAGGCAGGTGCTCAGACTGCTGAGCTATCTCTGCAGCCTTTTAAAATTTTTTTTTATACTTGGGAAGTTTTAACTATTGAGATTTGCATAAACATTTGCAAATACTCCTTTAGGTAAACACAATATGTTGCACCTAAAGAGATTAAAACAGAGCTCTCTCTGTTCTCCCAGAAATTTATTTGTACTGGAGAAGTCAGGCATTACAATTAGTATGTAGTGACAAGTTGTATTGATTCCTTGATAAAGAAGAAATCAAAGCAAGTGGCTGTGATTCAAAAGCATCCTAGGAGGAATTAACCTGGACTGAAGATAGGGAGGCACTGTTAAAAAGGGGGTTGTGAGCATGAGACCTAGGCACTGCTGGTGGGGGTGGAGAGGGGAGGTTCAGGCAGAGGTAGAGAAAAAAGCATCTAAGTGGCCCTGCCAGGGGTTGGACCTGCTCAGTGGGTGAGGTCAGAAGAGGTGGGAGAAGCTGGAGTATTCTGAGCTGGAGATAGTGTGGAAGGACCGTGGAATACACAGCATCAGTGGTGGGAGGACTGGATGTGTGGGACATTTGAGGTGGTACTATACATTTGCTTCTAAACATACCTAAAGTCATTGAAGATCTTTCATTTTGCATTTTTTAAATTAAATATTTTGCTCCCAAACATGGTATCATAATGTGAAGTGAAACTAAAATTACATGCTCCAAGGATTTTAAAGAGAATACATTTAATTCCAAAGAATACTCCAAGTGTACTTCCAGTAATTTCAATGCTAGTGCATGTGAGGGACACTAGGACACTGTGTGGTCAGCTGTGAACATGGGCTGGGTGAGAAAGGACCTCTATCACAGCACTCTCTGTGTCCTTGTTTTAACCACGGGATCAGGTGCAGGTGACTGGAGACTCAGCTTTAGGACAAGATGACAAGGGGCTCTGGCTGGTCGTGTACCCCACAGTACACTGCTGTGCATCAGGACAGCATGACATGACCCTAGCCAGGCCCAACCCAATCCTTCTTCCCCTTTCACAGCCTAGCGTCTCCTGTGTCAGTGAGTGAGTGAGCCAGGCTGTGGGAAAAGCCCCCAGTTTAGACACACCCAGCAACAAATTCTGTTCCTTACATCAGAAGCATTTTTCACTTTCTACTTCTCCCCTTCTAACAAAGTTAGATTTTGCCATAATTTTCTTCCTTGGTTTTTGTAGACTGGGTTAATGTGTATTTATATTTCATATTTCATTGGCTTTGTGATAATCCTGTATAATGTGTGTGTGTGTGTGTGTGTGTGTGTGTGTGTGTGTGTGTGTGTTTTTAGTGTATATCTAACCAAAGATTTTTTTTTCCATTCTGCATAAAGAGATTTATTGATTTATTTTTTTTCCTTATTTTTTCTCCATTTCTAACCAAAGATTGATACAGTTCTAACAGAGGAAAAACATCTCTCTGTGCTTGACATAAGAAAGTTGACACATGAAGTGAACCCCTTTTATTAAATTTCCCACTGTCTTAATGAGCTACCGTATCGTCACTGAGCAAGGACCACAGATCAAGTGGCCATGTGGAGTTTCACGCAAGTGCTTTAAAATAGTTGTTTTTAAGCAGCTTTAAAACAGCTGCAGAACATCTTCAGAGCTCATTCTCACCGAGTCTACGTCCTTATTTCAGTGCGAATCCAGCCTCGCTCATGGGCAGGCATGAGCAACGTGGGAGAGAAAGCTGGATGCTCTTTCTTTACTTCTCTGTGGACTGCTGCGATTGAGGATTCCTGTGGTTTCCTGAGTACATTATTCACCCCTCGCAGAAGGTACAATTTTTTTCATGTCCTTAGTAGTGCTTGTATGGTCTTTAAACCTGCAAATACAACTTTTAGCATTTTATCTCCAACAATGAATAGCTCTTGGGGTTTTATTAATTTATTTAACCTTCTTAAGCAAATATTTTTCAAACTACAAGTCACAATCAATATGTGGTTATAAAACCAATTAGATTTTCACAGTAAAATATGGAAAGTGGAATGGAATAGACAATACCAGCTGCCACAATTTGTTAACAGTTAAATTTTGTTAAGTATCACAAATTCTAAGAGCTAACTCACATAGGATGTATGCAATATGTATATATTAAATTTAATTATAAGTGTTGTTTATTTATACTGATGTGTTTTCTATTGCCAAAAATGAAATAAAAACAGAAAAGAAAATAATAAAAATAAATGGTTTCATGTGTCCTATTATACTAATTCCTTATTGTTAACATATCTATTCCTGTGAGATCCAGAGCACTCTTGTTAGAGGTGGAATGGTGTTCTGGGGTGCCAGTGGGGAGGTGCTGGTTACTCTATTTGAGTTTAAAACATACCGCAGCTGTATCTGTCTTTTGCTTCACACAAATGCTTTATACAGGGAAAATTTTCAGTAAGAAGCTTCTTAGAAAAATGTAAGTATTTAGCCTCTCCTTCTAAAGTCCCAGAAATGTTTTGTGATTTGCTGGAATTGTTTTACAGAGCCTAAAGTAAGACAATTTTTAGTGCAATCAAACACCTGGTTTACATTAAAAGGACATAATGAGTTTTATAGTATAAATATTATGTTTTTAATGGCTGAGAAAAAAATGAAACAATTTCTTCTATGTGGGTCAGCATTGGACAAATGTATTTCAGTTCGTTAACATCTAATTATATGAATATATTTGAATAGCTATAGATTGAATTTTAGAATCTATTTGTTATGTATCTTAGAAGGCTGTAGCTACAAGTTACAGGCTAAGCTGAACTATCAACATTTGGTGTTAAAGCCATTTTATTTTTATTTATTTTTTTATTTTGTATTTTAGGACAGGGTCTCCAGGGTCTCGCTGTGTAGACTGAACTTGTAGTCATCCTCATATTTACAGCTTCCCAAGTGCTGGGATTACAGGCGTGCACCACCATGGTCAGTCTCAATTGCCATCTCAGTGCACCCTGGGAACTAGGCCAGCACAGCAGGCCCGGGGATTGAACTCCTGGCCCTGCATCTCCCTGAGCAGGTGCTTTAATCCACTGAGCTATTTGGCCTGCCTTCAATATTTTGTATTTTACATAGCCAAATTCATATTTACAACATAAGGGCCAGCGGGCTAGCTCAGTGGACTAAGTCCCTGTTTAGGCAAGCACACAACCTGGAGTTTGATCCC
This sequence comes from Octomys mimax, assembly GCA_002564305.1. Classification (NCBI taxonomy): domain Eukaryota; kingdom Metazoa; phylum Chordata; class Mammalia; order Rodentia; family Octodontidae; genus Octomys; species Octomys mimax. The sequence goes on along the minus strand of NDGM011252159.1, from coordinate 6,521 downwards.
TGGCACTACATGCCACACTGGCCCCACCCCCAGATGCACTGAGTTGGCCACTGAGACCTGGCATGGTGGTGCATGCCTGATAATCAGTACAAACTTGATCTTTGATAAAGATATAGATCAACTAGTTAAAGAAAAAAGGAAGGAAAGAAGGAGGGAGGGATGACAGTAAGGGGAGGGGCATAAAAATGTGGTGGGATACAATTTTCAGATTGCTTTCTTTTATGTGTTGAGATGTACACAGTTGTAGTGTGTGTGTGTGTGTGTGTGTGTGTGCACAAGTATGCTTGTGTGTTTGCTCTTAATGCCGACTATTGAACTCAGTAGGCCCTTTGGTAATATGCTGTTATTATTTGTTAATATTCTGTTATTAGCATTACTGTATGCACATGGTGAATCTATTGTGGGCACTGAGATGAAGTTGAGCCCCCTGACTTGCTTTGGCAAGTGTAGACTGGGCGGGCATGTTCCCTTCTCCATCTGCATGGCATCTCTGCCCGGAGTCTGTCTCCCTTATGTCCCTCGTCATTCAAGGGCGCATATTTCAAGATGACAGACCCCCTGGGTGAAACAGAGCTTCCTAGTTGGCCTAAACAGATGTAAAACTTAAAATCATTTAAAAAATTTAATATACTGAGATTCTGCACCTACTTATTCCTGAAGCATAAAATAACCTCTTCTGATTGGCGAAGTAGATGCTGAGATAGATTGTGAAATGTCGCTTCCTGGTTCTGGTTCTCCCCTGCCACTGAGAACCGTCATTTGGACAACTTGGCTGATTTATGTGTGCCTACACTCCCTTATCTAAGAAATCATTAAGGACAATATCTGTTTCTTAAGTTCCTTCACTTGTGAAAATGATGTTGGAGGAGTTGAATGTGCCAGTTACTCTGATTTGATTATTAAGCATTGCCTAGACATGTATTTGTGTTCAGCTGCCACACTCTACTTCGTAAATATGGCTCTGCCTACCTTGGTCTTTCTCTCTTTTTCCCTATTTCTATGGAAATATTTTTTTCAAAAAACTCAGTGAAATAAGCAAAAAATAATAAAAATACAGTTGAAGGGTGACTGAAAAATCTTGCAGATTCAAAGAAGTTATGTCAACATGTTAATGACCATATAGCTTTTTTACTTCACTTTAAAATTTTTTATATTAAAATTATTTACATTCATGTGTTTTACTTTAAGCAGTTTAATGAAAAATTAATTGACTTTCTAATGAAGTTAGTATTTCAAAAGAGAATACATATGTGTAACCAGGCCAGGTCTTACATATCACTTTCTTATGTCTGTAGCAATCATAGCAATGGCATCTTATGCGCTAAGGGAAAGACACTTTAGGCCGATTATTTTTTTCTTGTTTTTATTGTACATGGTACAGGGTCTCGCTATGCATCTTGGACTCATAGTGGTCCTCCAGTTTTCAGCCTCCCCATTCCTGGGATTACAGGCTTGCACCACCATGCCTGGACTTGGTTGACTGTTCAGCATGCTCCTGGGGCAGGGCTGGCATAGCACTTGGGACTGGGGATTGAACCCTTGTCCCTATGCTTGCCAAAGCAGGCGTTTAGTCCATTGAGCTGTTGTGCCGGCCCTTGGCCAATTTCTTAAGTAATGGTAACAATAGCAACTGAGGGCTGGATGTGCAGCACAGTGGAAGAGCACATGCTAAGCTTGAATGAGGCCTAATAAATAAGCAAGCAGATACATAAGTAAGCATAAGGGCCCCTGGCACTTAACGTGCATTGTGCTTTTGTCAGTGATTTGCCTAAGTGCTTTATTCCTGTTCCCTATTCAGGTCAGGTTCTAATTTGCTTCAACACATTGCAGAGTGAGGGCCTTCACATCTGAGGTTTGTATAGGCTGCAATTCAGAGAAGTTGATGACACACGAAGGTGTAACTGACATCCAGAAAATCTAGATGATGCTGGAAGTTCACTCAGGCCATAAATACTAGAGCCAACTTCTCACTCAAAATATACCCTTCCCCAGAGCAGGTGTCCTTTGCCAATGATTAGTACCACCAGTCCAGCCGCAGAGCCCTGTAGCACTGGAAATCAAGTGCTTAAAGGAGGTAATCACTTTTCCTGTATTACAACTAAGAAAATTGAAACTATAAGATTTCGATTTATAGTCATGAGGAAAATGTGAAATTATAGAATTGATGCTTAATGAGTTACTTCATCAATTCCTCATCAGTAATTTCACCTGTTGAGAAAGAAAACAACCCGTGTCCCAGCTTACCCCACATGTTAGTTCCTGACTTTCTAAACATTTGAGGGAAAACACACATCCTTGAATTACAAGAGCAATCTTGGTGAAGAGTCCTCATTTTTTTCACTGATGGATTGAGTTTTATAAAGCTCGTAGCTATGCAATCCACAATTAGAGGAGATATTAGTGCTAGATGCAAGACAATGGAAAATGTCTCACATTTGGATTCCTGCAGGTGCAGGAAGCTTCAGCAGTGGGAACACAGCAAGTAGTGAAGTATGGGAGCAGGTTCCTAGTTCCATCCAGAACACCACCGCCACGATTACCTGTGGATGGGAGGACATAGTCCTGATGTGGCCTTCCAGACTCATGTTGAAACTGCCCTCCCCAGTTCCCCAAACGACTGCCTCCTCTTCTCAGAAGCACCCAGCACTGTTTCCGTTATACTCACCGCATCTTCGTGCAGAGTCTGCCTTAAGCCTGTACTCTGAGAGCTGTAGAGACAGATACTACGGCAGTGTTTCTGCCTCTTGGCCCTGTTGGCTCAGCTCACAGTCTCCTCTATGGCCAAAGGATTGGTTCAGGGACATTTTATTCACCAACTAGGTTTCCAGAATGAAGCCATTGCTCAAATATTCTAAACTGGAGGAAAATTTAAGTCACAGTTTTTCATTTCTTTTTTTAAAATTTTATTTATTTATTTGTGTGTGTGTGTGTGTGTGTGTGTGTGTG
>NDGM011252153.1:0-28549 GCA_002564305.1 Octomys mimax | reverse complement strand
TTTTGCTAGGACGGAAGACACTGTTCAAAAGGAAAGCCCAACTCGGATGAAAGAAAGAAGAAATGCAAGAAGAGTCAAGGAAGGAAAACGGAAATATATAGTTGAATACCATTTAATAATACAGTGCTACAATTCTATGTGTGTATAAAGAGTAAAATGGTGACATTAACAAATTGAACATTTTATCTATATTTTATGGTGAGCAACTTGAAAATTATTTATTATTTTGGAATTTGCAACCATCTTGCTGGCCGTAGTTATCCTGCTGTGCACGACATCAGCAAACACTCCCCTTGTCTAACGTAAGCTTTGCATGTTCTGATCAACTTCTCCTTTGAGCTCTCGCTCCCACCTCAGCCTCCAGTGGCCAGCATTCTCTTGACAACTCTTTTTAAAATTCATTTTAATGAGGAATAAAGAGCTAAAATAGCAATGAAAGAGTTTTAAACAGGTCAGTAGGGCATTTACAGCAATTAATACTTTGCATATTGTTATTTTCATAGTAGATATTCAGAGGACAAGATGCAGACACAATATTTTGTCTAAACAATATTAGTACAAACTTTTAATATCATTGAACTATGAGAAGCTAGCTGCATATCTATCCTAACTCTCTTGTGCATAAATCTATATATTTTTTCCTTCCCTTTTTTTTCACAACAATATTGTCCTTTATTTACACTTTTGTGAAGTTAGCAACACATGACACTAGATTGCCTAGCAAATGGTATTTAACCTTAAGCAGACAGGATGTTCATCTCAGGAGTGAGATAGCTTGTTTGCTTTAGGCACTGATCCAAGCCCCACCTACACAGGGGTTACCAGGACAGCCAGAACTTCAAGGTCAGTGAGGACTCAAGGCATAAGAGCACTTGTGCTGTGACATCCTATAACTCAGTAGTACCCCAAATTTCCTGATAAAGGAGACAATGAGACCACAGAGGAAAGTGATTTATGATGTATAGTGTGCCTAAGGAGAGTCACCTAGAGAGAAAAATTAACTCAGGCTTTCACAGAGAGCAAATTGGTCAAACAATGACTGTGACTCATCCAGATGGCTGACACTGACAAAAGACCTACAAGGTGCTGTACATCGTTTCAGGGTAAATCCTGAGGGGATTTGACTGACCTTGTAAGATACAAAAGTTATATTTTTAGTTATATAGGTCTTGCTTTGACTTGGTCTTAACCATCCAGCAGAAAATTGTAACCACAAGGAATATAAAGTAAAGCTATGTTAATACGTTGAACTGTAAAAGGCACAAGTCAACAACTGTGGACATTTGCCAGTTGCGCTGACAACTTACTACTATTATGGAGTATTGGACTATATTGGGTTATTTTGCTGAATTAAATACCTATAATCTTTGGATTGGTTTAAGTATGAAAAGGTATTTAAAGACTTCTCCAATTACAACTTCTCTAACTGTAGTGGAACAACCTTCTCTGAAAAAACAAAATGGAAAAAGGATTTATGTTGGGAACCATGATGCTAGGAAATCTATTAACTACTATTTAAATTTGACTTCTTGTATCTGATGCATGAGTGAGGTCATGCGATATCCTATGGCTGGTTTATTTGCTTTGACATAACATCTTCCATATTCATCCATACTGTTGTAAGTGACAGAATGCTTTTCCCTGTAAAGACCAAATAGTTAATTCCTTCCCCAATTCAGATTTTCTCTTTCTTTTCAAATTTTATGTTGAGTTTTTTAAATTTTTAACTGCCTGCTTTCACAATTTATATAATTAAAGTGTTTTCTCTTTATATGCCATCAAAATTTTGATTCACATCTCTTTACATATTATCTTAATATTAATTTTTAAGTTTGGTTGTTCAGTCTCATTCAGTAATCTTTATATGTTCTTCAGTATACTTGTAAAAGAAATTTTTGATTAAACACACACAAAATGGAATAAACTGTGCTCAAGTGAGCTTCAGGGGTTCATTGACAATGTCAATTGGGTTTATTTTTCATTACTAATTTGTTCATGAGCACAATGCATAAACTAATTAAATAATATCAATTAAAACTTCTCCATTATTCAACCATTTTCTCAATATTTATAGTCTCCTCAGAATTATACAATGCTACATGTTGGTACCTGTTGATAGTTAACAAGATGTTTCCAGCACCACATAGCATTTTTTTCTGTATTTACTACAGGGTCTCCAGGGTCTCATTACACAGATCATACTCATAGTCATCCTCCTGTTTTCAGCCTCCGAAGCACTGGGATTATAGGCGTGTACCACCACACTCAGACTCTTTGGCCAGCTTCTGCTAAAAGGTAAGACACATTTAATCACCTCAAAATGGTAGAGCTCGACATGAAGCAAAAAGCCAAGATTAGTCAGTGTGATCACTTTCACTGTGCAGCAGGAATGAGATTTCTATTATATATTGCACAATTTAAGAAAGAATCAAATGTGTTTTACTCCTTGTCATAAACAATTCCAAATGTGTTGTCAATCATTTTTCTGAGTGGCTCCAGTAGTCTGAAGAGATCTTATTTTTGGCTTAAGCCTGGTTCTGAACATTCATGTAATAGCTAAGACCTCCGACACATAGTAGCATTTGTGTCCCTATTAGCTTCTTCCTGCATTATCCCCTTAAATGCCTTTTTTTAAAAAAAAATTTTCTTCCCCAAAATCTTGGTTTCAGTGGCCATTCTCATTTAGGTACTATCCAGAGACTAAACTGCTATTTTATTTGTGTGACAAATTAAGTATCTTCTCTCTATCTTTTAAATCCAAAATACTCTTGCATTTTTGTCTCTGATATAAATACTTCATATATATTCTTCTAGAAAAAGCTTCATTGTACCTGTAGGTAGCAATCTACAAATTAGTGACAGTAAAGACACAGATGTAATAATAGGATTTTTTAAATTTGTGTTTTTAAAACTACCTTTTCCTCCACCTTGTACAATTCATCTATTAATGAGATTTTTCCACCCTTTGTGAAGATTACCATGCATGAATAGTTTCACAAAATGAAAGGGAAGCACTATTTAAAAAGTACTTGGATGTTATATCACAGTGTTTTCTCATAGTGATTGCATATTAAAGTCAGCAAAACATGCATGACGCCCTCCTTAATATCCTGAGTAATTACATGAATCTGCTTTGAGACCAAGTTTAATATGTTTTTCTGAGTAATAAACTCTCATTGTGTTCTTTACTTCTTCTTAAAACTGCTCATTTAGGGGAAAATTGCATTCTGCAGAGGTCTCTTTAAGTTGAGAAAAATATGAAGAAATTCTAAGGCAACGGACAAATGAAAGCTCTCTTAGATGATAAGTATGACTTCAAAACTTTGTGTTTTAACTGAGTAACAGTGAGCCATGGTGTATAAATGAAATATGCCTTGATTGATTCAATTCTCTCAAATCTATTCAGTAGTGAAGATCTGTGCAGTTCCTCTTCTATTTGGGGAGCCTTCCTTACACCATCATGGCTATTCCTATGGCATAGAAAACACTGGCATTAGACTTTTTGCAGATACTCACCAGAGTGTGATGGTGACTGTGGAGACTAGTCAAACTCATCATTTGTAGACCTTCTAGACATCTCCAGCCTCTCATTTTGAGAAAAGAGAGCCCTCATGCCAAGTACACAATGTATAGAAAAAAAGATATTCATTATCAAATCATCTATCTTTTCTCAGTCCAACCAAGAAAAGCTATTTGTTTTTATTGTTTGATACTGAGCACCAAACTTACAACCTTGCGCTTGCCAGGCAGTTGTCACTGAACTATTTCCCCAGTCCCAAGCAAGTCTTGAAACAATTAATCCAGGTTTCTTGTTAGGCCAAGAAAATTGGCATTTGATTTCACAAAGTGCCCAGATTCTACTTGCAATTACCTCCTAACTTTGTTCCTAATTTAACTCCTTGCTCCTTTCTTTGTATTTCTAACACAGCTGTAAATCATTGTTCAGAGTAATACACATGCACACATTTATTCCAGCACAATCATGGACAGAAAAGTAAGTATGTGCACATACATTGCTATTCTTAATGGCTCTTCAAACTCTTTAATTGCAACGTTGATATTAGTTTTTCAACAAGATCAAGAATTTTAAAATAAAAGACTGTCATTCTCCAATCTCCAATTTAAATTTCTGTATGAAATCAATTACAGATACTAGTTTACTTGAGATTTGAGGACACAGAAAGTCTCATATTATGCAGGTGTGCATGTTATAAAGTTTCTCAAACATCACCTTCAAAAGCTTGCTACTGCTATAATATCTCAGTGGTAGATCTAAAATTCCATATAAACACAAAGAATGATCAACATATGATGAATATTTGAATTTTAAAATTACAGTCAAAAGACATATCTTGCTACTAAGCCCCATGAAATTTTTTCTCTCCACTTCACATATTTTTACCCCATGGTTCTTACAACATTTGCAGCCAATTCTGGAAGATTTTTCTGATAAGTTTCTTTTTGGAGTGCATAAAAAAATCCACAGTACTTCTAGGAGTAGTCATTGTGTCCTTATCCACTTCGTTTACCAGATATAGTACCCTAAAACTTCTGGATCTTCCCCAAAGTCAAAATGGCAGTAGACACAGGACACACGTAAGATGTTTTGGCTATGCATACCCATTCCCCCACAATGGATGCAATCATTATGCATGGCAAACACGCCCTAGTATAAATTTTACAAGTAGGAAAAATGCCAAAATGTTGTCCAAATAAACAGGAAAGATAAAAGTTTTGAACCCATTCAGGACCAAGGTGCAGCCATGATGATGCAATCAAAGACGTGCACAAGAATTTCCAAAGGGCCAGCGGGATTGCTCAGCAGACTAAGTGCCTGCTTAAGCAAGCGCAGGGGGTGGGGTTCAATCCCCTGTACCACATGCCACACCCACCCCATACCGGGGAACACTGAGCTGCCACAGAGACACAGCATGGTGGCACAGGCCTGTAATCCCAGCCCTCGAGAGGTTGAAAACAGAGGATTTCTAGAAGTCCAAGCTGTGTATTGAGACCCTGTACTGAATACATGGGGAAAACAATTCCAGAATTGCTTCAGAAAGTGACAAGAATGATGAGAAAGTGTACCTAAAACAAGAGGGAGTATTTTGGGGAAGATTAATGTCAATGTGTTTTTGCTGTAATATATATTTTAAAAACATTTAAGATTTCACTGTATTTTATAATGGAACTTCAGCTATTTCTGAATATTAGTTTCTTTAAAATGCTTTATATAAATCTAAATCTTTAAGTACTTAATTCATTATTGCTCACCAAATTCAAGGATTAAACCTTCCTGACACTTTTACTTAAAAAAAATTAATCTTTTATTTTGTATAGTATGTCACTACACAGTTTGAAATTATAGTGATCCTCCATTTTCAGCCTCCCCAGTGCTGGGATTACAGATGTACACCACCATGCCCAGAACTGAACAGTATGCCTCAGGTTCTCAGGCTGGCACAGCGTGTGGTACCAGGGATTAATCCTGGGTCCTTGTCCTTCCAGGAAGGCACTTAGACCACTGAGCTATCTCCCCAGTCCCTTCCAAGTACTTTTAAACACACACATTCCAAACTTTAATTCTTATTAAATCCTGCCAAATTGGAGTTGCTTTGTAAAAGCTACAATATTGATGTGTAAACTTGAGATCTGGGTTTGTAGCAGCAGAAACCAAATTTTTAAAATATAATTCATTGGAATTATGCAGGTATTCAAACACAAGAGTAAAGGTACAGTAAGAGCACAGTTGAGCAGATAATTACAATAGGAAATCAAACAGAATTATAGCTTGTTGCCTTAAGCTCTTCTCTCTCTTCCCAAGAATACATGTTGAAAAGTAACCTCAAGCGTTTTGCAGTTTTACATCACTTCCATTCAAGAAATTACCTATTCTGATGCCAAACTCTCACTTTCAATAGCACAAATTCTGAGCAAATGACAGTGGTTGGGAAGCTTATATCAACAGCTGATCCTTGGGCCCTTTAGGCTTAACTTGGGTCTAACATTAGTGTCGCATAGCCTTGTTAGAACTAGTGGTGTGGTGCTACATCTCTGTTAACATAGGGACCTGGAAACACCACCGACTAGTTAGAAACTACAGTTTACAGCTCAGTAATAGAAACATTGTATTTCTTACCTTTGAGTGTTCACAGAAAGAAAACAGTCCTCATAAAGCTTAGAGTTTTTCTAATGTTGCACAGATCTGTAATATGGTGCTGATATGTCTGAATTCTCTTGGTGTAGTGAGAAGCCCAACAGTTATGTAGATGTTTCATCAAAATTCAGGAAATGTTTACATGTTAGCAAGTAACTGGATGTTCTTTGCTTTAAAAAACAAACAAAACACTCAAAAGTTTCATCCTAAATTACTTTGTAATACATTTTTCCCCAATAGTACTGATAGCATACAACAAATTTATATTGCAGCCCTTGTCTATAATCCTAGCTACTTGGACAGCATACGTAGGAGTACTGTGAATTCCAACACAGTCTGGACAAGTTAAGAAATCCTTACCCAAAATAATACACAAAGGCTGGAGATGGCTGATAGCTATATATTTTACAATATTTTATATTTTTGAGACATGATCTCACTAAATTTCCTGAATTAATTTTAAACTTGATGTCCTCCTCTCTCAAATTCCATGCATGTATCATGGTTCCCAGATAAAATCTAAGATATTTTTGCACATATAATTTTTGTGAGTTTTGAGAAATATTTAACAAAAAAGTGTAATACTAGAAGAATAACTATTACTCCAAATAATTACTCCAATAATTTATTCCATCAAAATTATATTGTAAAGAATATAATACTAGGACTAATATTTTTTGCATGAATTTTTCTAAAAATGTGTATGACTATTCAGTTAAGATCATAGGTTCTGAAGCTGGGATTTCTGAGTTAGTTCAAAATCCCAGTAGAGCACATTACCTATGTAGGATATAGGTAATTATACAATTTACATTTCAATTATTAAAACATGAAGATTGATGTAAATATAGATATAGATACATATCCAGTAAGATTTTAGCAAATATATAACTACTTAGTGCACAATAACTCTTTAATCACTATAAATAACTATTTAATCGCTATAAATTAATTATAGTGATTAAGATCTGTGCACAGTGACTGGAATATAGAAGGTGCAGTCCTTAGCAAATTTTAGCAATCCCTTTAAACTCCTGTAATAAATGTCCAGCAGATATAATGACCACTGCTTGCTTCCTGAGGTTCATATGCGTGACTTCACCCTCTCACAGTCAGCCTTACATGTGATCAGACTGAGGATTGACCCCAAGAAGCTATGAGCTGTCTCCAGCCTTTGTGTGCTTTTTTGAGGCAAGGTTTCCTTAAGTTGTCCACATCAGGTTGAAACTTACGATACTCTTGCCTGCAGTGTCCAAGTAGCTAGGAGTAGAGACAAAGGCCTCATGTTCGCATTGCGAACCTGACCTCTATGGACTGCTTTCCTCACAGAAGTCAAAATTCTACCTATTAGAACATTTCAAACATCAGAATACTGGTTCTCTCTCCAATTTTTTCTGTCAACTAGGATGCATTTGCTGACTATCACAGTGATCCTTAATAACTTATAACATGACGCAAGTGATAGAAGTTTTGTATTGAATTAATTGGAAAATTCTTTTAGAAGTTTAAGGTCACATGTTACTGTCAGACTCCTCACATCAATCTTGAATTTTAGGATTGATCACATATAAGTTATTGACCTGAAGATAAAGTTGTACATATTTATGAACATTACATAAAATACAAAGACATTTTCTTGCAATTCTATTTTGGTAATAGTGAATCAAGAAGAGCTCAAAGAAACTAAGGAAATAGTAACTTCTCTTTCCACCATGCTCTCTCTGGGGACTCTGGTTTTCCACATAGACATAATGTCCCCAGTGAACTGAGATAGATATAGATATAGATATAGATATAGATATAGATATAGATATAGATATAGGTATTCAAAGTTGGTAGCTGGTAAAACACTTGAAAAGAATCATAAACAATGTAAGACATTTAGCTCCTTGTAAAATTTATGATATTTAAAAGCAACAAGAAAGTTATTTGAAACTCATCTATTCTATTTATTATAAGAAAAATATGACAAATGGGTCCATATAATAAGAAAGAATTGACATAATTTTATTTTGTTTTTTGACATAATTTTCGAATATGTTTTGGTAAGAAATCCAAAACTTTGTCAAGTTGTCAAAACAACTTAAGATATTTATTACTTTAAATGAAATAGTCCTACTATTAAACAGAATGCTTTTGACCTTTTAATTTTATTCTCAGAAAGGATTGCTTTCTTCAAAGGAAACAAAGAAGAAAATAAGTATATTCTTTGTATGTTTTACATTTGGAATTTCTTCTCTACTTCAACAAAAACAAAATTTGAAGTGAAGCAACACATTTAACTTCCTTCTGAAATACACTGTGCACTAGCCAACATTCCCCAGCAAAGCAATCATCAAATTTATTTATTCCTACTACTTAGATATTGTAGGGTGTACAGTAAATGCTCAAATTGAGATGTATCTGTTATTATTTAAAATAAAGCTCCAACCAAGGAGATAGCTCAGTGGATTAAGTGCCTGCTTAGGCAAGCTTAGGCAAGCGCAGAGTCCACAGATCATTTCCTGGTACCACATGCTACGCCAGCCCTGCCTCCAGCGCTGGCAGAGCAGACCAGAGTTCTGGCATAGTGGCATATGCATGTAATCCCAGCGCTGGGGAGACTGAAAGCAGGAGGACCACCACAAGTTTCAGCTGCATAATGAGACCCTGTGATAACCAAATACATTAAAAAATTAATTAACTAATTAAATTAAGCTCATCATGCTGGAATTTTGTTCCGGATAAACACTAACATTTTTATAAAGGTGAATCATTAAAAGTGATGGAAGTCATTTTATTAAACTGATCACAAAATGAGCAGATAACTTGAATATACCATTCAATTAGTAGTAGTCATAGATCGTGTCTCCCATTCAGCTAAAAAAGAAAAAAATACATTCTCATAGCACTCATTTATTTGTGAAACTATAAAACTGAAAGATAGAGATGACAGAAAAAACTATGGAGTCACAAGAAACTCGAACAAGATTGTTTAATGCAGCAAATAGACAATATATTTTGTTCTGCATGGCAAGTTTATAATTCCCTTTTCCAAAACTAATATAAAGATGCAAAAACTAGTTTGATTTAACATAAATGTGAGGCTGTTATTTCTAATATAACTTATAATAAAAACATTTGACAAAAATTAATAAGCATTTATATGAAAATAACCATTTAATAGAGAAAAGTTCACTCAGTACATGAAGGTCTATTTTCATAAGAGGAGAAAAGTAAAACACAATTCAATAACTACTATATCATGAAACAGGTATTCCACCTTATAGTACTTTTCTTTTTTCTAGCTATTTTCTGTATCAGAATGTATACAATGTAATTTATAACATTGCTATATGAACAAACTATAATTTTTAAACTGACCTTTGACAAAGAATTAAATTTAAAGATGGCCATAAGCTTCAGTAGTCAAAATACGTTTGAGAATAATTTGTATATGAGTATATAAACCCTAAATGAAAATTAAATGTTTAGATAAATAAGCAGATTAGCAAACATTTATATACCACTCATCTTTTTATGTGATTAAAAATACTTGTTTCTTATCATTATGAGAATTAGTGTCTATTTTTCTGATTATTTTCTACAGAAAACGGGTCTACTGAGATTTTTTTGAGAATTTATTTTAATAAATAAATATTTGAATAAAACTAGTTTATTTAAATGTGCATGACACATACATGCAATAATTTAACTATGTTTATAAAATATATTGAGCTTTATCAATGACCTTCCTATGACTAACTGACACATATTCAATAATGCTGAAAAAATAAAACTCTTAGTATCAGCCAAGTACCCTTCAGGCTCTGAAGATGCTACAACTACAAAAGGGGCTGACATTCTAGTAAGGCAAACAAAAGTTAAAGAAAACATAATGTATCACTAGTGTCTAGTTACCTTTCACTCACTGCTGGGACAAAATATCCAATACCCAAAATTAAGAAAGGAAAGGATTACTTAGCTCATGGTATATGGAGATTTCTGTCTATACTCGGCGGGCTCCCAGGCAGTGTGGCACAGGGCAGAGAGCAGAAATTCATGGCAGCAGGAAACAACAAAGAGCAAAGGAAGTGGCTTCTAGTCAGCCTCTCTCCTCTCCTTGTATTATAAACAAGCTACCCTGAGGCTGGGGTGTAGAACTCACCCAATGTCCACGCCCTCTTCTTGCACAGGATGAGGATGTTTACAAACTAAGATTCCTGGCTCTCCGCTGAGGCTGAGTCACTTAATTAACCTTCTAAACTTCTCAAGCTTACACACACAGTGTATCAACCAGTACAACCAGTGCGATGAGACAAAAATGAAGGAGAAGATGGTACAGAAAGGGACAAGACAGTTAGTTTAAAATATGATAATGAGAGAAGGCATGTCAGACCAACTGAACAGCTCTGATGGAAGGCAGATGCCTAGAAGGGATATCTCGGGTGTAGACACCCGGCCAAGGCACACACTCAAGATGTTTAGTGAACAGAGAACACAACAGAAGGCGAGCTATTGGCTCTTTGAGTTGAGGAAGGAGTGGAAGGAATGATACAGGACAGATTATAAATGACTGTGACATCACTGGCACAACTACAGATTAAAGATAGCAAAGAATCACTTATGCTGAGGCTGAGCCTCCCCAATGCCCAGCCAAAGAGTTTACAATAAATTCCTCACACACAAACCAATTTTGGCAATTGAACAAGAAATGTTTAAAGATTATACCATTAAACTTTTAAAAGGTTTGTAAATGAAAAAGTTTTTATAGACAACCTCTACATTGTAGCTCACCCCCAAGGCTCAGTAAATTAATTGAACCAGCTAAAGCTCCTAGCTTTTAATTTGGAATTATATATCCAAGTGGTGATTTGCTTTTGTTACTTCCCAGGCTAATACACATTGTACGCATTTTTCATTTCAATGACACAGAAAACTCTACATTTGCTTCATAAATGGATCCTTCCTTAGAAATTTCTATGTCAGAAATTGGCAGTATCCTTCACAAGGAGGCAAAAAGGAAGCCCTGATTTTGGCCAGAAGGGGGAAATATATAGGTTAGAGGTCACAGAGAAGCACCCACGTCGTCTGACCAGTAAGTCTAGAGATGGAATGTGAGGATATGAGGACTGTGTAAATAAAAATTTACATAGTTTATATCTTCACCAAATGAATAGTTGTGATATGATGGATATGTTCATTTACTCCACTATAGTGAACACATTATTTTAAATTTTTTTTTAAAAAAATTATAATCATCTTATTAATAATATATATATGTCATAACATCATTTTGTGCACCTCACCTATACTCTTTATTAAAAAAATGGACGCTGTAAGTGGAAACATAACCAAGAAAATATCAAATCCTTAAAGGTAATATTAATTAACTACTTTGATTGAAGAAGAGATGTGTCACCAGCAGAGGCTGGATGATATTCCTTTTCCATTGCACTTAGCAACAAAGAAAAAATACTTTTTAAAATTTATATACTATAAGACTGGGAAGTTAGCTCAGGTCTAAGTGCATGCCTGGTAGGCTCAAGGACCCAAATTCAATCCCCAGTACTGCCTACCGTGCTGGACTTGGGAACTCTTTGCCAGCCACTGAAATCGGGCAATATTCCCTTTCTTCATTTCTCAATGTCCTTAGTTAAATGTTTCAAATATGAAGAAAATATATTCAAATTTATTTAAAGTATTGATAAAGTGTAGATTAAAAAACTTTTTACAAAGTCTATTTCAAGCAGTTTTTAAGAAAGTCTCACTACTAGAAGGTATTCAGTATCTACAGGGAAAAAAATTATTTGAATGAGAAATACAAAATTCTATCTACAAATGGTAAAAACAGATCTGAGTAAATTTGATTGCAAGGACACTGTTTGAGACAACTTTCTAGTATAGTGAATTCATTCTGGGTTGTAATATTTTAATAATATTTTAATAATGTATTAGTAAAATGGACTTCCTGGGTTTTAAACTCTTAAATTCAGATGATCTTTAAAATCCTCCAGCTTCAGGGACTGGGGAGATAGCTCAGTAAAATAAGTTCATGGCAAGAGCAGGGTCCTGAGTTCAATTCCTGGTACCACCAAAACATAAAAATAAAAAATAAATAAAATCCTCCAGCCACTATAAGGAAAGAATCGACTTCTAAATGTAAATTAACAGAGCATATTGCTATTTGAAGTGAAAATAAACCGGAAAAATAGACTCTTACGTTTACTGAAACAGTACTTCTTCCACAAAAAGAATCCATTCAATTTTTCACGTCAGAATTTTACCTGTTCTTTACATGAACTAGCAAGACAGTTGCCGATTCAATTCTTATGTCTGAGACACAAATAATTCATAATTTTCTTGAGAAGTGATATCAGCAATGTTCCAAGATTTAGGACCAAACAGGAAATTCACTCTCCTCATTCTCTGTAGACCTGCACGGTTTCTTAAATTTAACTTTTGGTTATTTCACAGATGCGCACACATATGAGCAACAGAAATGTTTTCATCTACAGCTAATAAACATTTCTGCCCTTCATGCTAAGTGACCCATCCCATAAGAGACAATGTTTGGTTTTTGTTTTCATATAGCTGTTTATTTTTATACTAATTAATTATCCTATAAGGGAAGAAGGGTAGTTTTGTGTTTGTGAGTATGAATGCTTATGTTTGTCCTTTTTCAAAAATCAGTTTTGAGCACTGAATTAATAATACCAGTTCTATTCTTAATATTCAACAAAACTTGTCAATTTTATTTTAATGAGCTATTGAATTTGATTTTATTTTCATGATAATATTACTCAGAGATCATCAAATTATCACTATAAATGTACATAATAGTTCATGGTTCGGTTGCAAATTTAATGATTCTAATTCATAATTATATTTTCCCTAATTATCTCATAATCGTAAGCTTACATTGGTACAGCCAGATCTCATTTTGTTAGCACATAGCACTCATAATCCGGTCAGTGAAATGGAGATTAGACAAATATAAAATTAGGAAACAAACCCCAATGAGATAAGAGCTTCCAAGGAAACAACCATATTCATTTGCTAAAATTATTTTAGAATTATTAGAGAAATCATATTCATGAATGTGATATTTTAGTTCAGACATATATGAGAGCAAACACTAAACAAAGAAAGAGGAAAAGAACAGGATGTGACATGGAATAAAGAGATTATTTTTCCCAGCAGTAAAGAAATGATCAGAAAAATGAATGATAAGGGAAGGCATTTCAGTGTCAAAAGACTTTTCTAAATAATACTAACAATCTCAACTTTATGAAAAATTTCAAAATCACTGGAGCACGCTGTTGTATGTGAGTCTGAGTACATGTGTGTGTGTAATTAAAAATCATTTAGTTCCTACCGGTAATATGAACTTCTGGAGGGAATGAGTGGAAGGAAGAAAAATAATTAGAATGTCCTCTCATAGATTATTTTAAAAGTATTTAAATTATGGCATACTCAGGCACATGTATTGCTAGAAAAAGCAAGAAACATTGAATCCAACCCTAGACACTTGCTATTTCTTCTTTGGCTATAATTATTGTGTATGTAAACTACTTCTAATTATTTATTTTATTTTTTCATATTTAATTGAACACTAGATTTGTTAAAGTCCTGTAATAGAATTGTTTGCATTGAATAGAAAATTTCTTGCACAATAAAGTGCAAAATTCAAAATATATGATCACCTGACCTTCAGTATAAAGGTAAATACAATGTTATCTGGCTGAGTTTACCTATTTTATTGTTAATAATATAAATCTAAGAAGATGAATACTAAGTCCTAAACATATTCCTAAGGCAGGACATTCAGGCATCAACATGTTTGAAGTAGGTAATCGGATGATTCATCAGGTATATATGAGGTAAAACAAAACAACAAATTTTGCCTTTAATCATGCCTACTGCATAAATAGTAGTAAAAAATTAGTACACTGGGAAGTCAGTCATCACTACCATGACCCTCCTCTGACTATAAACACTTGACAGACTTAGACTCATATTATAATTAGTTTTTCAACGAGTAACATTATTAGAAATCATTTTCCTTAACATTTCACCTTGAAGATAAAAACAGAAATTGTACTCACACTTCTTCCCATAAGTGTGTGTAGGAGACATCCATCATTTTCTCTCTGAGTAGGCATATTTACAGCCCTTAGCTTGCCATAGCTGTAAATATATTTCAATATCGTACACCAAAACAAGAAACATAATTCTTGCAACGTGGCAATAAGTTGATTTGGTCTCCTGGTACAAGAAACATTAATTTGATAAAATAGATTGATTCTTGCCCAGAGGGAAGTATTATATTGGGGAAAAGTATTTAGATAGTAATACAGCCTCATTTGCTGATAACACTCTTTGAAAATTCAACTGTATGGACAATTGTGTAAAATTTATTGTTTAACTATGGCAATTTTGCTCATTTCTCATACTCTCCAAATAATTGAGTCAATTAGTCATGTAAGTCACAAAATGTACATTGTATTTATTTTCTGTTTTACAAATAAAATGAGTGTGGATTTCATAGTTAAGATTATACAAGTTAAATTCTGTCTTAAATTTTCTCAGCACAATGTATCATAGTTTATGTAGTAGCTGCTACAAGATGTATGTGCCAGAGACTAAAATATTTGCAAAAGTAATTAGACTCCAAAGTTAACTTTTAAAAAATATGTAACTATAATTTTTAAAATTAAAATGTGTGAAAACTAATTGTATTTAAGAGCAATGTATTGTCTATTAATTTAATATGTACTCTACAATACAACACCTTCTGTATTTTTTATTAAAATACAGTGTGGTGAAATAACGGCCTGTCAAAAACCTCCACCCTGAAGACTTTTGAACTTCTGAAATCACTTTATGTAACATGCGGAAGTGAACTATATAGCAGATGTATTTACTTTTCCAATCAGCTGACTTTTGTGTGGAAATTTTATCCTTATTTTCCATAAAGTGTAACTTAATAAGAAGGGTTCTTAACGTGGAAGATGGAGCAGAGAAGGGTATCGGAGGGACGCTGGAAGTGTAGGCCTCCTGTTGCTTCTGCTGTTACACGCATGAAGAGCGGCTAGTTACTAATATGCCAGCAGCTGCAAAAAGCGAGAAAGACAGTCCAAACCGGAATGCAGCCTTGCCAATGCTTTAATTTTAACTCAGTAAAACTCATTTGGGGCTCTTGATTGTAGAAAAACAAATAAAAATTTCTCATTATTTTAGCCACCATACAGATTTAGGCGGACACAGCAATAATAAAGACACTAATATAGACGTGGAATATTTAATTAATAATTTAAGAACATGAACTTCATACTTCTTAATACAAATACCTAAAGGAAAAAGTTAATGGATGATCCTAAAAGGCCCATGAATCCAATTCAGATTTAGCATTAATTTTCTTGCATCTATATCACCAAAACTAATAAGGCATTTCAATACCAGAGTACTGTAAGTAAATACTTCAAAACCTCAGAAAAGGGCTGGGGAGATGGCTCAGTGTCTAAGTGCCTGCCTGGCAAGCACAAAGACCCAGGTTCGAACCCTGGTACTGCAAGCTGTGCCGGCCCCGCACCAAGCTGGCAACCAAAACCATGCACATCTATAATCCCAGTGCTGGGGAGGGTGAGACAGGAAGATCACTACGAGTCCAGGCTGCATAGCGAGACCCTGTACCAAATAAATAAATAAATAAATGAATAAATAAATAAATTTTAAAATGTAAAAATACTCAGGAGAATGAAGTTATTTGATTGAATATCTTTTATAATATATAATATAATTATATATTCATATAAAAAATAATAATATTACTATATGCTACATATATAAAGGGAATATATTTTATTGTGGAATAAGAACAGTAGCTATTTAAAAATTATAATCCACAAATCTCAAATTTAATAATGATTTCTTATAGCAAAAGATTTAGTCAATTTCAGCCTGGTTTTTTGAAGTAGGTTTTTCCATAAATAGATATTTTATTTTTTTGAGTTTTACTTCATGATTCAAACTGAATTCTCACTTTTAGATTTTTGTGCTTTCTGTAGGAAGTAGTGTTGAAGAATGAGTTCAGAGAAATGAAAATGTGAATTTTTCTTATTTCTATCACATAGTTAAAATGTTTGAGACTATTTTAGTGTAGTTAGTAGAATTAATTTACATATAAATATTTTACACAAATTTCTGCTCACAGAGGTAGATTCTTTTAACACTAATTAAATAAGAGCTGCCAAAAAAAATGGCGATTTTACTGGTAAGTGTTTTCCAACTTTACACAAGAAGTATAATCAAACTGGAAAAGCAACCCACAAAGTTGTAAAAGCTGTTATAAACCAATAATAAAATATTCTAGTTTTAATTACCAATAAGTTTTCAACAGTTTTAAGAGTACCACTGAGTACCAAATAGGAAACTGAGTGAAGGCATTAGGAAACTGAGTGTGGCATTACCCACAATCCCACACTGTGACCACGCAGGAGTGTAAATAGCAACAGAAATGTGTTCTCTTCAGGCGGGAGTCTCCTCTGGGGTAAAGACCAACTGACAAATGTCATTAAACAAACACAGATTAAGGCTATGGATTACAAACCTTTAAAATTGTGGAAAATTGGATAACGGTAAATATGACCACAACCGAATTTACTTTGTTGTCACATGGTATTAGAAACCTAAGACCAAGAAGTACCAGCATATTTTTTGTAACAGAGGCAGAAAATAAAAAGTGCATTTTCATAACATTCTTTTAATTATGTACAAAATACTAATTTCCAAAAATAATCTCAACGTTTTTAATTAATAAGAAATAGGCAAGGAAAGTGAGGAACTCTAAGGGAAAAATAATACTCACATTTGACATTCTTTTTAATGTATCTTTTTTTTGTCAATTATCTTACACTATAATTACTCCCTACAGTTTATAAGGAAAAAAATAATATAACTTCCCACTAATAAAAAGGTCAAATTTTTGACAAGTTTTTATAAACAGATTACATGCTTTAGAAAAGAGAAAAATTGCTTGATGAGTTCAACCCATTAATAAAAATACAGACATCCTGATCAGTTTAAAGATTTCTACCTTCATGAGCAAAGATGTGTAGGGCAGCACACTAGAACATTAGGGTGAGTCCCATGACACTGCTGTGGAACACGCAGGACAGTCCAACAGCAGATCAACTTGACTATAGTGCTCACATGGTAGCCTGAAGTCATGCCTGTTTGAGTGTGGGAGGGCAAGGAATAAAAAAAATGAAAACCACAACTTTCCTGAGTAGAAAGGCAACAGATGTTAGTATCTGTTGACCATGTCTGTTAAGTATATGGTTTGGGGGTCCTGCCCCTTAGCTCAGTTGTTTAAGTGGCTGCTTCAACAAAGCAGTCAGCCTCAGGTTGCTGTGATTCAACCCCCACAATTCCAGCTAGCCAAACATGCCCTGAAGGCATTCTGAGCCAGCCAAAAAAAAAATTCCTTCTGCCATTTTAGGGGTCAGGGAGATAGGTCAGTGGAATAAGCACTTGGCCTGGCAAGTGCAAGGACCTGAGTTCAATTCCCAGTTCTGCAAAAAAAAAAAAAAATAGTATATGGTTTGGCTATTTTGTTTCCATTTTAGTTTTCAAGTAAAGATATGTCTAGACCTTCAAGAACTTCCATAATGTTTCTCATATTTCAAATGAAATGAACTAAAAATTTCAGATATATATGCAATTGTGGGATGAGCTCAAAGAAGCCAAGTCTAGTCTAGTCAGATGCATAAATATATGAGTATGTGTAGCCTGTATTATTTTTAATGTCATTATTATTATTTCTTTACTTATACAGCTACCTCTTTTTCTTACTGCATTTTGATAGCCATTCAGTTAGTCTTTATATGTTGGTCACGAATTGTGAGAAATGCTCCCTCACATTCAGAATATAGCTGAGAGCAGAATAGCCAAATCATTTGTCATACCTGAAAAGAATTTCATTGTTACTGGAGATAAACAAGAAAATATATGTAAAGCAGGTGTCATGTTAGGTTGCATCAGAAATTTTAACAAGAAGTAAATTATGAAGTATTCATGTGGGCAAAACTTTAATTTTAACAGAGTTAATCATAAAGACCTCAAATAGAATGTTCATTGTAATTAACACCACAAAACATAGTGGCTTCACATAGTTATTATTTTGCTAATCCCAATTTCTGCCAGTAAGGAACTTCCCTAGGGCTCAGATGTGCATTTGTTTTTGTGTTCTCTGTGTGGCTACCCCCTAGGATGACTGGGACCAGCACTTATCACCTTTCTTCCTGTCCTCTGACTACTCTTGTAGACTTTTGGAATCTGATGTTTGGATGGTGGAACTCCCAATCCTCCTACTTGCAGACAGAAGCAAGGACATTGCTAATTTTGATCAAAGAAGTTTGAAAGGACATAGGTGTCATGGTGTTCTTCTCAATTTGTGCTGTTTAGACAAGTCAGCAAATGCCTAAATCTTGATTGTAACATCACAAACAAACCAATATCTCTTGCTTTAATGTGGGGCCTTTTGTTAAATAAAAAAGCCATTCATTTATCAATGAATACGGGTAAAAAATGGCCTTTACTGCACTCAAATCTCCTAAATCTAAGTCTTTCAAATAGGATTGCCTAGACTGGGCACGGTGGCACACACCTGTAATCCCAGCACTGGGGAGGCTGAAAACAAGAGGATCACTATGAGTCCAAGCTGAGCAGTGAGACGCTGTACCACACACATAGAAACAGGATTTCCTGCAAAAGAAAAATCGAATATTATTAATGACAAAATGAATAATGATAGCATTGGTTTCCAAGTTAAAAAAAAAAAAACCAGTATCCATGTATAGAAGTGTATTAAACATATCAGAATCCTTCTGATATAAATAAATGAGAAAGTTACATACATTGAAGATAAGAGAACAACTCTTACAGTAGAATTTCAATTTGTAAACATAGGAAGAATGCCAGAAATAGAAAAGTATTATTAATATTTCATTATTACAGTAATAATGATTACAGGTAAAATCAATTAGTGACTGCTAAAATTAGTGAGCAAATACAGTGAGATAAAGTGTCTTCTCACAAGATATTCATTGAATATAGAAAAAATAATAATTAGCATGAAGAAATCTAGTGGGATCTACCTTAAGGAAATATATCTCAATATAGAAATAGAATTAGTAATATACCTAGAGTTGATAAACTGAGGAGAAAACAACATAATTTCAGTAGCTTTCCTGTCCAAACTTCATAACCTATATTTAATCCTTTGAAATCCCATAAGCCCAACACTCAAGAAATAGTGTTTGCTAAAACAATTGATTAGTTTCTTGAAACTGTCAAAATCATCAAAGAGTGACAAAATGTCACATAATAAAGGAGACTGAAAAATACATGACAACTAAATGACATGCTGGAACCAATAAAAAAGATGTTTCTGAGAAAATCTAAATATAGTTTTAGTTAAAATTATATTACTGTTATCTGCCTAGTTTCTATAATTGTAGTTTGGTTATGTCAAATGATGACAATAGGAGAAATTGCCTGAAGGGCTATGGGAACCTTACCATTAATTTACTTTGGAGAACAGTGATAAGCCTAAAATCATTTCAAAATAAAAAGAAATTTGGAGAGAGTGCAGCAGTGTGTGTCAAGAATGGACTCTCTTCAAATTCCCTCCAGCCTCCTCAGGATTATTCCAAGCTCTAGGCTTCTCACTTCCCTTTGCTAGTTGCTTTTGCATTTTAGAAAGCTTCCTTTGTAAGTTTTTGCTCTTCTCTTGAAAATAAATTATCTTTCAGCCTTTTGAAAATTTAAAACAGTTTTAAATGTGCAGTGCTTTTCTTGCTGACCAGATAGCCAAGTATTTGAGATGTGACCAACCAAGTAAGTAGCTCCCTACTCATAATTGTCTGAAGTAGAGAAAACGTGATCACTGAAATAATATCGCATGCTTGTTAAAGCATATGGAATACTACTTACTATTATTAAGTAGAATTTTCAACATTTGTAAAAAGAAACTATAACATCTATGCTGTAAATCACTTCTGAATTAAATTAAGAAAACTAAGTGTCAATTAATTTCAATTAATGATACTGCTCTCATCCTTATAATTATTGTAGAAAATTCAACCCACAGTAATATACTTCAAGAATTTATATTCACACTAAAGTAGCTTTGTTGCTTGTTTTTTAATGACAGGTGACATAAAATTGAACATTAATTGGAAATTTTTGAAAAGAAGTTAAATAGATATTTACAACCAAGGAAAGACATCTGGTAAATTCAATTGACTGGTAAATGTCAAACAAAATCGTACAATAAAGCTTTCAAGAAAAACTCTTTCATTCAACAAATAACAGGCTCTTTAAGGTTTATAATGTTTCCTTCTATAATTTTGTATTCTTTAAAATCTCCCACATGTATGGAACATTTTTATAGTTATATAAATGGTAGTAATTTCAGCAGTAGTAACTAATTAACTCAATGTGTAATTGACTTTTCTGAAGTAATCAAAGCATCAAGGAATTGCATGGCCTAAGAGAAATAATATGTCATGTAGAACATGTTGTATTCCTTTGCAGGTTTACTAATGTTAGGAATAATAAAGACATTATTAAATCAAATTAACATGGGCCTTCATGAAAGTATGGTTGGGTGTGGAACTACAGAAATTGCCTTCTCGCTCTAAGATATCACCACAGATGTCATGCATTCATTGCATTGACTTAATTTCTTATGAAATTATGGTTTACTCAGATAATGGTTAAATACAAAGGGAGGCATGAGAGAAATAGATCAATCCCTGAAGATATATTTCTAAAACTATTTTTTAAATAAAAAAGACATAAAATCTAGAAGGTTTAGCATTGGAAGGGGCATTTCTATGTTTGTGTGCCTTAGTTACTTATAAGCATGTAGTCAGAACATTTTCATTCTTAAACATTGGCACGTTTCAACTGTGGAAGACTTGTTCATATCTGAATGAAACCCAGATTTTGATGTCAGTATAACAGTAGCAGACAAGAATTTAAACATATTATCAATAAAATTGAAATGGAGGCAGAACGCAAGGGCATTTTGGTAGTTTGACTTAAAAATGTTGTTCTGATGGAGTCCTCAAAGTCTGGCTTCCGAGGCTTTCTGTTTTATGCAGTGTGAGACCCTGGTGAGTGGGGAGTGTATGTATTGCCTTGTGGTGAAACTGTACTACTCATCTCTAATTTAGCTATTGAAAAATGGTATCAAGTTCGTTCTGGAATGAGCTTTATCCCTTAGTTTGTACACTAATTAAATAATGAGAAAATATCATCTTATCATAGCAATTTATAACATGAGCCCTTGTAATCAATCACAAATTCATTTTTTGTATGGGAATCTTCATGTTTTCGGATTATTTACCCTAGAAATTATAAAGTCTTACCACTATAATTGGAATAGAAAAATCATTGTACTGAAACAATAGTCTTGAATAATCCTGTAACAAGATTGGCATGCTGTTAGCAGTCCATTGTTGCTACCATTTAGATATGAACATTCTAGATAGTTATATTTATTATTGATAATTTTATATTTATGAATTTAAACAAAGTATAATGTTTGAATAGTATATATAAACGAATATTATATATACGAATTGCCATTCACTTTTTGAGAGGGTAGATTTTCTGTATAAACTGATAATAATTTTAATCCAATGTTATCTTTGATATTTATTACAGTATCCAATAAAATTCTCTGTGATGATGAAAACAGTTTATAGCTAGAATGCCCAATATGGAGCCAATATTCATACATTACTACTTGAAACTTCTATAACATAAGTGGAAAAGGTTGAAAAGTTATTCTTTATTTAAAGTTAATTAGTTTAAAATTAAAAATCAACAGATGGATAGGCACCATAATGTCACATGATATATATAATATAAACAAAATCATCTTGTATCATTCTCTTATAATTCTTTATCTTTGAAATTATATCCTAAGTGTATAGCCATTATTCAAATTTTTCAGAGTTTGCATTAACTTATTAATAAATTGACTTGTCCATAGAGGTGAGACATTAAACAACTACATATATACTATAAGTTTTAGTGAATACTGAAACAGTTTATTTCTCCATATGAAGATACATGATAAATTTTCCATTCTGCCTGTTACAATTTGAATCTGAACTGTTCCTTAAATTCCATGTGGCAGCAGCTTAGTCTTCACTCTGACATGCAATGAAAAGGTGGTAATACCTTTAAGAGGTGAGGCCCAGTGACAGATCTTAAGCTTTTACAAATGCTTTCAAAATACATATAGAGACGCTCTGAAATATAAGGCTACTGATCTCTACTGGCCAATCAGTATAGCTGAGCCATCCCCTGTTTGGAGCCAGGCTTCCTGGCTAAAGAAAAGCAATGAGCAAAGAACCTTCTTCTGTACTTAGAGATGCTACCCAATATTCACCTTACTGCCTGAGCTCTGCTTTCTGTGAGATCAGCTGCAATATTAGAGTCTCCTAGGAACATGAACCCTGCCATGAACTGCACACACAAAGGATGTAGGTTTTGTGCTCCTTATCAGAATTCAGTGCCTGATGATCTGAGGATGAGTTGAGGTAGCAAGATGTTAATGCAGGGGATATAAGTAGTGTGAACTGCAAGCATACAGTAATTTTAAAAATAAACTAAAAACAACCTGTAAGTAGCAAAAGTGTCTTCTGTGAAATGTGTACTTGGTGCCAAAGAGATTAGGGACTGCCTGATTATAGAATCATGGTCCGGTCTCTTTTGTTCCTGGACGTGATGTGTATGCAGTTTCACTCTGCCACAGATACAACCTCTCCAGCCAGCCAGAAACAATGGAGCCGACCAACCCTGAACAGTGTGAGCCAAAGTAAATCTTTTCTCTCCTAAGGTTGTTTAACAGGTATTTTGCAACATTAATGGAAATCTGACTAATACTCTGAGATTTTTTATTTTTATTGAGGTCAAAATTTATTTGCCTTTGTGAAAAGGACATTTCTATATAGTTTTAATATTATGAATTTTAAATGATATTTGGTAACATAAACATAGTCTTATTTTCTTACTAACTTAAATTGCTCTGGTTTTATCCTATTGGGAAGTAACTTCAGCTCTGTGGTTAAATGGTTATTGTTATGATCAACAATTCAAAGCATATAGATGTGTTTAGGTTGATCAATTATTGTATATACTCTGTGTATGTCAAACTGTACCTCATAAAATGTATAATTAAAATAATTTTAAGAGACAAATATTTAAATTATGTCTTTATACGCTGTTTAATTTTATAAGCTTCAAAAGAATAATTTTGAAATTGCATAAATAATAAGCATCATTCTGAATAGAATATTATAGTCCACATAAGTAATATCCTTTTTATGCTCAATTACTGATGAGAGAATATATAAATGGTAGCAATTGATTTTAAATTAGTATTAAAAGTATTCTTTAAATCTACAGCTTAATCCCACAAGAGAAAAATAGAATGATTTAAATTGTTTTAAATCATAAGCATACTACAATATTGTTTATCTTTAAAAGAAACATGCTTGATTCTACTACGTCTCTGAAGTGTTTATGTTTATAAAGTAGCAACAAAAGTAAAAGATATGTACTCTATTCTCCTTCCTTAGTTACCAGTCTATTCTTTTATATTTTTATTTACATTTTAATTAAACCATATTAAACCATACATCTCAAGTCACGAAAATTTAGCATGTTATTTTTCACCATAAAGTCATATATATTGCAAAATTTAGTTCAACCTGGTGGGCTAGGGGGACCTTGCTTTTAATAAATTCTTTATTCTAGATTGAACCTAAGTTCCTGAGGCCATCCAGTGTCTAAGTTCTGGTAAGGAAATCCTCTACTTTTTTCACATTGCTATTGAGCCCTTAGAGTTAACGTTTTGTTTTTTCTCCTTCATTTTAGCAACACCAGTGGATACACAGATGTCATCTCCTTCAATGCCAGGCCATGGAAATCCTGTCAGATGTTCTAGTAGTAAGCTGTCCAATGTAGGAGTCACTCCCCCTGAGTGAAAACTGAGCACTTGAAATGTGCCTAGTAGGAACTTCTCTCTCCTATCAGTATAAAATGCAGACTAGGCTTTAATTATTTGGTTCTCAGATTTAAAATATTTTAAGAAACATTATACATTATACATTGGCTAGGGGCAGAAACATTATACTGATACGTAACACACGTATCAGTACCACAACAAGCTCCTCCATCCTTTTATGCTATGATGTTGGCTAAGTAAGGCTCATGAACATCTTTACTTTTGTCTGTAGAAGTGTTCTGAAGTATGTTTCTCTGTGTCATTTGTCTTTACATTGCCGAAGAAGCACAGATTATAAAAAAGAACAAATATATATGTACTCTTGCACACACAGCAACATATTTTTCTCTACATTCTGCTATAAACTATCACTCAGGATGAAAGCAACCACTTTAGGTGAACAAGACAAAGTGAAAGACAGAAATAAACAGAAGGAAATTAAATCACTACAGATTTTTTTTCTGAAGAACTAAACATGATCTTGTAAACAAATTTATATACAAATTATATGTATAATTTGTAAATCGGGATTTTAGGGGTTTTTTTTTGCACTGGGTTAAGGACAATTTATTGTTTCTATGTACAGAAAACTCAAGAGCACACTTAGTCCAGTTCAGTGGCAAGCTCTTTAGCCTTTGCTTTCTCCAGCTTGGCAATACGAGCCACAGATTTTGGACCCAGAACGTTGCATCCCCAGTGACGACAGATCTCATCATATCTGTCATTGTAGTTGGCCCTGATGACCTCCTCCAGCTTAGCCAGTGCACCTTTGTCTTCCGAGTTGACTCGCATGAAGGCGATAGTGGCAGAGGTCTTCCTGTGGACCAGACGCTCCAGCCTGGCTTTCCCCTTGATGATGCAGTAAGGGACCCCCATCATGAGACACTGGGCAGGCAGGAACAAGACCAGCTTGATGGGGTCCACGTCATGTGCAGTCACCACGAGCTGAACCTTCTTGTTCTCTACCAGAGTAGTGACAGTGTTGGCACCTGCTCTGAGGACTGGTGGCCTCTTAGTGGGGACATCCCCTTTGCCAGCAAGTTTCTTCTCTACCCAGGCCAACAGCCTCTGCTTCTTCTCTTGCTTGGTCTCTGGTGTGCACTTGTGGGCGAGGTTAAGCAGCTGGGTAGCTGTGTGGTGGTCCAAGGCCTGGGTGAACTGGTTAATCCCAGGGGACACCATGAGCAGCTTGTGCAGGATGGCCCTCGGTCCCTGAAGCTGGATGTGGCGAGGCTATTTGACAAAGCAAGTCAGGTCTGTCTCTCTTGGGCTGATGTCCTGTCTAGTGCCAAAATTCTTTGGCCTCTTCCCAAACAGGAGAAATACCACCTTGTTGGTCTCCTGCTTCTACATGACAGCAGAGGCCAGGGCCACCTTCTTGCCCTTGGCCTTCTCCCCTTTCGACATCTCAGCCGGCTGACAGAAAGAGACTGTAAAAGGAATTGTGTGTAATATGTAAGCCTTTTTTTTTTTTTTTCCTTGAGACAGAGACTCGCTGTGCAGTTAGTTAGCCCCCAGGCTGGTCACTTTGTTAGCCCCCAGGCTGGTCACAAACTCCCAGGGATGCTGCTGTCGCAGCCTCCTGAAATTAGAATGCCCTCCTGGGATTAGAGGTGTGTGCTACCATACCCAGATCCATGTATAGTGTTCTGAAAGCAGATTTAAAAAAAATAAAATTAACATTTCTAATGTCAATTACCATAGGGCTATATTTGATTTTTAACTGGCGTTTTTACTGTACGATACACAGGTAACATTATTTATTTGACATTATTTTGGGGAAAATGCATACTGTTTTCATTTTGACTGCAACTTTCTTCTTTCCTTTCCTTTTCTTTTTTCTTTCTTTTCTTTTCTTTTCCTTTCCTTTCCTTTCTCTCTCTCTCTTTCTTTCTTTCTTTCTTTCTATCTTTCTTTCTTTCTTTTTTCATCTTTTCTATTTTGGTACTAGGGATTGAACTCAGGACTTTGCACTTGCCAGGCAGGGGCTTATGCAAATGAGCTATTTCCCCAGTCTGAGCACAATTTTCATATAGTGATACAAATAATATTGTGCATATACTTGAGTAGTAAATAAACTGTAAATATGAATTTGGATATGATTGTAAAATTCATTGAAACTTTATTTTTTTTCCTGGACTGGCCTGTATTACCTTCATTTTCTCTTATCTAAAAATTTTATCTGGAATAGGATGAAATAATAGACATTAATTTCATAGATTATTGCAATTATTACCACCTTTTAGAAATCTAATCCAGCCATGTATCCTAGAAATTTTCTATCAGTCTTTAAACCAAAATTAACAATTTCTACTAACCAAAACATAGTTAGTTCTTACTGATTCAAATTTGAAATCTGGACCACTAGAGCTATTATCTGTTAAGTTTTTTTTTTTCCTATTTTGTTAAATACATGATTAAACCGGTGTTTGCCATTTACATTTCTGGATTTAATCTAATTTATTAAGAAAACAGTTTTACCTTATTTCTGAAAGGCAACTTCTGAGCATTAAAATTTTAGGGTAAAATAGGTAAGACAATTTAAATTTTCATAATTGATAAATTGTACGTATACCTCTCTTTATATAGATATATATCTGTCTCACCAAATTTTATCTTTTATCTTCTTCAGCAAACAATTATAGTTCTTCTATTTCATTTTCTCACCACATTCAGTCTCATGTGGAGATTATGCATATAAAAAGTTATATATATATATATATATATATATATACACATACATATATATCTTTCACGGTGGTCTGCAGTTAAAATCTCAATGATAAGGATTCTAAAACCAGAAGTGCAAAAAGAAGAGAGCAAAAGAACTAGAAGAGCCCACTGAAAAGGTCATAGATTGATTGGACTTACAACATATGAAAAACAAATTTCTGTTTTCTTATACTGCTAATGTTTTGGGCTGTGTACTAAAAATTAGGCTTTAGAAACAACAGAATAAATTTTGCACAATTCATTGGCCTTACCTACTTCATGTGATGATAATCAAGTTGGAAAATGAGCTGAGAAGGTGAAACAATTGTTTTTCCCTAATAAGGACTTACTGAGTACTAATTTGTATGCTAAGTATTATTCTTTGTGCTGCAGATGTGATAATTACCCTAACTGACAAGGCTTCCTACACTGAAGATCTTTTAGTCAAGTAAGACTAGAAAGATAACAAGCCAAGAAGAGCTCAGATTTATTTTAGAATGATAATACTGATGAAGAGATAAAAATGAAGCAATATAAAATGATGCACAGGGATCATCTCTTCAAAAAGCTGATAAAGATAGAATCATTTGAAGGGATGGCTTCTAATCTACGACCACAAGACCCAAAGACAACATCTGCAAACGCGCCTTTAGAAAGAGTAAACAACAGGTGTACATGTTCTGAAGTGAGACCAAGCGAAGTTGGGAATTGGGTCAGAGAATAGCGCAACTCGAAATTCCTAAGTGGTTGCCAGGAGTTGCCATCACAGATTTAGAGAGAACATAAATCATTTAGGGACATAAAAGCCAAAGGAAAGATTTTGGTAGGATATTCTCCATTTCTTTGCTATTTTCAAGTTTTTATTTGATTACCACTTAGTTCTACACATTCAATATTCCATTTTAAGTCAAATAATCTTTATTACAATGTTTTATGAGGTTTATGAAAGTAAATCTAACTTGATAGTTTGCATTAAATGGTCCCAAATTTCTCTAAGAATGTAACTTCTTTAAGAATGTAACTTCCAGAGCTGGAGAGACAGCTCAGTGGACTAAGTGTCTGCTTAGGCATGCACAGGGACTGGGGCGCACTGAGCCTGCAACCGAGTCTGGTTATGATGGTGCACATCTGTAATCCCAGTGCTAGGGAGGCTGGAACAGGAGGATCGCTATGAAATCTGAGCTGCGTAGTAAGAGCCTGTACCAAATACATAAAAAAAAGTAACTTCCAAATGATTAGTGTTTGCTATTATTGAACTTATTCATAAAAATTTAATGAGGCAAGTTGTTTATGATTATATATATATTAACTTTATGCAACATATAACATATGCTGTATATAATTCATATTACAAAGAGGGTAAAGACATTTGCTTTCTTTTTATATTTATATCATACCTTTTACACATACAAACATGTACATGTTTGTATTGTTTATACAAACAAAAAGCAAATGTAATATTCAAATTAATCATAGAAATACAGATCTTATTACATAGCCTTCTTTTTATGGAGTATATCATTACATTAGTTTGACTTGCAAGAAAATCTGATTGAGGGCTGGCGAGATGGCTCAGTGGTCTAAAGCACCTACTTGGAACAAGCTGAACTAAA
>NDGM011252151.1:3188-17220 GCA_002564305.1 Octomys mimax | reverse complement strand
AAAAAAAAAAAAAGATTAACCAGTACATAAGCCAGAAAATGATGCAGAATGAAAAATAATCAATTAGTTGAAAGTAACATTAAACTGATACAGATGTTAGAATTAGCAGATAAGGACATTAAACATTACAGTACTATTCTGTATGTTTTTAAAAAAAGACATGGGAGACTTTTTCTTTAGAAATCCAGGTTATAATTCTAGGGATACAAATGACAATATTTGAGATGAAAAATTTACTTAGTGGAACTGTTTGCAGATCAGACATGGCAGAAGAAAAAGATTAGTGAAGACATAGAAAAGGAAACAAAAGTTTTAAGAATGAGATATTTTCAAGCATATAAAAACTGATACTACCTATACCTATACATCATTAGATCATGTTGCAAAAAAGGTAAAGGTTTTTTAGGATGAAAGAAAATGATGCCAGATGGAAATTTACAGATCTACACAAAGGAGTACAGAGCCCTGCAAATGATCACTATAGAGGTAACATTGTAAGTTTTTTTCTACTATTTAATTGGTTGGGCAGTTATTTACACAAAATAATAACAATGTATTGTGGGGTT
The DNA here is from genome assembly GCA_002564305.1 of Octomys mimax. NCBI lineage: Eukaryota > Metazoa > Chordata > Mammalia > Rodentia > Octodontidae > Octomys > Octomys mimax. Next base: position 16,654 of record NDGM011252151.1, on the reverse strand, counting down.
TACAAAGAATGAATCTTGCCACTCTCAGTTTTCAATACTGGAATGGAACTTAGCTGATTATTGTGGAGTTTACAACACGCATAAGTAAAGAATGTGACAATAATTTAGAGGACAAGAGGGGTAAAATGAAAGAACAATATCATAAAGTTCTGTGCCACATGTGATATGGTATAATTGTGCTTGAAGGTAGATTTTGGTAGTCAGTATCTTTTTCCTCCTCTCTTAAAAATAGTACATGAGCTTAATAGCTAAGACATTGGTGAATTCTTCTAAACCTTTAAAGATAAAATTTACTCATTATTCAAATGTCCAGGAAACTGAAGAGAAAGAACCAATTCCTGATTTATTTTTTATGGAAAATATTAGCCTAATATCCAAACTAAAGAAAAACATAAGAAAAAAACTACAGGCAAATTTCCCTTATGAATGAAGATATAATAATTCTAAAACATACTAGGTATTATCCAAGAATGTAGAAAAAGTGACAATACTTCTGGATGAAGTTTATTCCAGGAATATATGGTTGGCTTAACATTTGGTTTTAGAGCAACAGTGTAAACTCATCATATTTAATTAGAAAATATATTGTTAAGTGGAAAAAAAAATATCAACCAACTAGGAACAGAAGGGTATTTTGAAACACAGGAAGGACATGAAGGACAGGAAGAAAACATCTACACATTTTTACCTGATGGTGAGAGATTGTATGTGTTCCCTCTATGATCAGGAGCAAAATAAAGATGTCTGCTCTCTTTAATTTTATTTAACATCAGAGTTTATAACTAATGAAATAAGGTGAGAAAATGAAACTTAAGAACTCCAATTGGAAAGGATAGAACTGATGAAATCCATCATCTTTAAATTTTTCTCTGCCCCTTTATAATCTTCCCAGAAGGGAACTACTGGTGTGGTGTCACTATAAATTAGCATGTATTTTCTAGAATTTTACATACGTAGAATCAAGTGGTATGTACGTAATTTATTTATTGTCGGAAATTGTTATCTTGTAAAGATCACACATAGCCATCTGATCTTCATTTCCTCAGTCTCTAGCGTTTTAATTTATATAATACTTTTCACATGTCCAGCAACAGGCCTGATAGCTTATTGAGAAAGCTTGAGTTCTCCACCTTCTTGCAGGGATGGCAGACCTTTTGAGCTTTCAGTGTAACAGCCTGCTGCAGCATGCATGCCATAGGTTTGCCACCACATCCCACATAGATTGACATTAAATTCTTTTTCTCCTTCAAGAGATTTCTTTCAGATTTCTCAGCTACTCTTGGGGACAGCACATTTTTGGACCTTTACATTTACAATGTTATTTTCTTTCCTTCCTATAGGATTACTAAACTTGTTACTACTTATAGTTACAACTATACTTACAATAGTTCGTATTATAATGTATCTCACATATATCTTTTTATTTGTAAAGCTGTCTACTTCATCTGAACTTCTAAATGTTCAGTTTCTACTACACAGTCTCTTCATATTCCCTAGCTCCCCCTATTCTGCCATACTCCTTCCTACTAGTCTATATGGAGCACTTAACACTTTTCATCACTCTGTTCAGAAGTGTTGCTAGGTGAATAAGGAAAACATGGATAGACTAGAAAATATTTGAATGGAAATACAATCTCTTTTCCTTTCAGTGATCCTACCAGGAAGAAAAGAGCAGAAGCTTCGGGAATTAAATCACTATAGACAAATGCTATTTATTTATATGAAAAGTACTAGCTTTTGGGATGATAAAAGGAGCTAGAAGATTGAAGTTTTTTTGTTCACTATCCTTTTCCTTTTTGCTCTCCACACACCTCAGCTGAGAACCTTCATATATGCAGCATTTATTTGGTATTATACTGGTAATTATAGTTTCCTAGGGAGTTGAAAGGATGTCAAGAGAAGGAACACAATCTGACTGCAGTGACATGAGCTTACTGTATTCCAAATTTCCGTTTCTTAATCTTAGCACTTTTAATATAAACCAAACACCAGCTCTTTTGCTTTTAATTTCATCTTTCTACTCTCTTACTTGTTCCTATCAAAGTATGGTGCCTGCAAAATGATCTCCCTGTTCCTGCTAGATGGTGGTTTTGTTTTTGCTATTTCTTGTGCCCTCAACATATACTAAACATTTGATAGAGAAATGATTATCTTTTTTCTCTGGTAGTCCAAGTCTACCACTACTTTAAAACAAAACAAAACAAGAAAACAAACGAAGAGTTGTCTGTTCTATAAATTTCTAAGTTCTATCTTTTCTGGTCAAAATTAGAAATCAGGGGCCGGGGAGATAGCTCAGTAGAATAAGTGCTTGCCTGGCAAGCTCAAGGGTCTGAATTCAATCCCCTGTTCCACCAAAAAAAAAAAAAAAAAAAAAAAAAAAAAAAATTAGAAATCAATAAGAAAAGCTAGCTAGGAAATCCTCCAATGTTTAGAAACAAAATAATATACCTCTAAATGATTTATTGATTAAAAAAGGAATCTAAGGTGAAATTAGAATGTATTACACACTAAATGAAAAGTAATAATAAAGCAAGTCAAGTTTTGTGGGATTTCACGAAAATCTAGGTTCAAATATTTTCTCACATGCCCTAACAAAGTATTTATAGTTTGTGCTTCATTAGCATAAACAGCTTTTCACCTACATCACCTTTTCATATGCATCCATGTCTATTCTATATATTAAATGGATTAAAAGATAATGCAACAAATGTTAATATACATGCCACAGTGCCTTTTGTGTTGCAGAAAAAGGTACAGTGTCTTTTTTGTTACTTTGTTTTTTAAGACATTCTTTGGGTTAGTGCAGTCTTCCAAGGGAATTCAGATACAAAGATTCTATATTTTGTTATTTCATTCACAATAATGTTATTTGGAGTTAAATTATTCCTTCAGTGTTTAAGAACAAACTAAAAAATGAAGTTTAGGGCTGGGAAAATAGTTTGATGGTCTAAGCACCTGCCTGGCAAGGGCAAGGACCTGAGTTTGATCCCCAGTATCGCATGCCCTGCCAGCCCTGGAACCACAGGCACATGTACCTGCCCTGAAACCAGGCGTAGTGGTGTACACCTGTAATCCTACTGTTGGGAAAGATGAGACAGGAGTATCACTAAGAGTCCAAACTGTGTAGCAAGAGCCTGTATCAAATAAATGAAAAAATTTAATAAAAAATGAAATTTTCAAAAAGGAAAAAAATGAAGTTACAGAAACATCGCTATGTTAACATATTTCCAGAAATATTTAAAGTAACATAAAAGTTTTAGGCTGATCAACTCAAATCTTTTCCTAATGTTTCTACAGAAACGTACAAGGGTGTGTCTTATGCGAATGACATATGGAAATTTGTATAAGAAGATCCTTTGTTTCCTCTTCACAGAAGAGAAGCAGTGATTATCCTGGATTTTTGTAGTGCTTAAGTATTATTTAATTGTCTCATTAAGAAATCAGTTTAAGGGCTGGCCAGATAGCTCAGCAGATTGAAGCGCCTGCTTAGACAGACACAGGGACTGGGCTTTGATCACCAGCGTGCTGTGCCAGCCCCGCCCGTGGGGTGCACTGAGATGACAACAGAGACTGGGCAAGGTGACACACGCTTGTAATCCTAGCATTTTGGAAGCTGAAAACAGGAGAATCACTAAGAGTCCAATCTGTGTAATGAGACCATGTAAGCCCTGCACTAAATATACAAAAAAGAAAAAATCAATGTAAATGTTCTTCCCAAGAGTGGTACAACACTATGGCTTGCTGAATGGACTCCAACTTGCCCTGGGATTTTATTGTGCATGAGCACCAATTTGTGTTGACACAATGAAGGAATTTCTGAAGTGTCTGAATAGGACTATACAAAATGTAGTTATGTTTTCTATAACTTTCAGATACTTAAACTAAGAGTCATTTACTCTGACCTCTTTCATCACTTAACAGTGTCTTCTAGTAAGAGTAAAGTTGGAAAAAATCAAAGGGGGCTGTTTCTAGTGATGCCAAGTTAATAGCAATTTCTCAATTATTTTCTCTTCACCATGAATGTGTACCATAATTAGACTATTTCACATATTTTCGACGAGCCCTGAAGTATTACACTGTCAAAAAAGTGATCAATTAGTATTACTACTTGTCTTCATGTGGCCTTAAGTATATATGAAATCAGACACAAGTATTAATATGAAAAGACAGGGGAAGAAAGTATTAAACTATAGATTTGAGGGGTTTTTACTGACATAGAGTACTTATTTATGCTTTCAGAAATACTTTATTAAAAATTGAATCATAGAAGATGCTTCTGGAATTTCCTGGTAACCACTTCAGAATTTGTGAAGTGGTAGTACAGAAAATACTCAAGAAAGTAATGACTTTTTTTTTTTTTTGGGTAGTATATAGGATCTTTGTACTGAACTACACCTCTAGTCCCCACTCCTTTTTTTCTTTTGTTTAAACTGTGAGACACCCTAAATTGCCCTGCTTCAGTCTTCCAGAGTGCTGGGATTACAGATGTGTGCGACCACACCTGGCTTGTTCTCATTTTTTGAAAAACTTCAACTTATTAGCATCTTTTTTAGTCAGCTATGTGTGACTGAATTATAGTCAACAAAATGACAATGATATGCACTACTTTGAGTTAGTTCTCCTAAAAACAACTCTCCTTCATACGGAAACAGAAATCTCCACATGAAGAAACCCCTCAAGGAAATCTTCAATGTTGAGTACTAAAGGCCTAAGACCTTGATAACTAGGTATTGAGCTACCTGTTTACTTTAGCAAGAAACAAATTTGAGCCCTTATTAGACTGGCACCAAATATAAAAATGTCCTCTGAAGAGTTCTCCAAATACAGCTCTGTAACTGCAATACAACATCCATCTCTGACACAACAAAACAAACAAAGGGGATATGTTGGGAGCCATGGAAGCTGGAAAATTGGTCAAATGTGTGTAGGCAGGACTAGGGCTCAGGGTGTAAAGCAAACAAGTTACCTCAGTCCTGAGATAAGAATCCTGACTGGTAAATGTCAGCTACTAGTTACTAGGCAACCTTGTATCACGTGTTACTAACTTTGCAAAAATATAAATAAATGTCCATATTGTTGCTCATGGGGTCATCTCGCCAATCAGGCAAATGAGTTACCACCTAACCCAGCTTTTATCTTCTTGCCTGTCTTTTCATCATTCCTACCACCATTTCTCCCCAGGTAGAATGGAGCACACTGAGACCTACAGATCCCTACACTCTTTCACCTTAAGAAAGCCAGAAAGGGTCACTAACCCAACTCCCTACAGAAAAAGCCTCTGTTCTGTATTCATGCCCTTTTGCTATGTGACTTGTTTTCCCATTTGATTCAATTTAATCAATTTTACTTGGGCTATTAAGCCTGTAATCTTACTGAGTGACCATGGCTTTTTCCCACCTCATGCCTATCTTGCAGATTTCCATGTTTCCCATGTTGGTCCCTCTGTGTGTCATGGATCTGCTCTATAAAAATCCCTGAAAAAGGCAGGTACCTTAGCAACCCACCTGCGTCCCCTTCTGTCAGTCTCTCAGACAAAAACTTTCTTTTCCTCAATAATTACATTCTGTTGTTAGCCTCTGTTGTTCCTAGAATTCATTCTTCAATTTTAGAGAATATAAACTTGTCCCAGATATCTTTTAGGTTGGAAGTTTCCCCCTATTTCACTACTAGTAGAAATAAATTTTTAAACATGAATGTTCCTTCATATACCAAATAGATTCTACAGTTACTTAATAGTAATTTGAATTTTAAAAAAACAACTCAAGTCACATTGGCAAATAGGCAAAAATGAGGTTTTACACATTTTCCAACCAGAGGCTATTACATTGAAAAAATTTTGTTAGCCTAAGATTTTTCTTTTTTTCTTTTCTTTTTTTTAATATTTTTGGTACAGGGTCTCACTATGCAGCTCAGACTCATAGTGATCCTCCTGTTTTCAGCCTCCCCAGCACTGGGATTATAGTCAGATGCCACCACACCCAGTCTTGGCGCCTGTTGGGGAAGGCAGCATGGCAGGTGGTGCCTGGGATGAAATCCTGGTCCCTGCGCTTGCCTCAGCAGGCACTTAGTATGCTGAGCTATCTCACAGGCCCATAGCCTAGGATTTTTCTAATTTCAAAAGTAGTGTTAATATAACTATACTTTATGGGAGGAGAATCAAAGCTAATGCAGAATGTGGTCACTATTAACATAATAAAGATATTACAAAATCAAAACCTCAACTACAGACCAGATTATGTAGGTTTTTACTGATCTTGCCAATTAAAACCTTAAGTTTGACTGCTTCTAATTTTATACTTAGATCTTCTGATATTTCAATTAATAACAATTTATACTACAAGGATTGTAATAAAATTACAAGTGATAGTTCACTCATTCTTCTTTCTTTCCTTTCAAGATCACACTTTCCCCTAATAGGATTCTTTGCCTATATGTCTACCAATGAAGTTTTAGTCTCATGGGTTTTAATCTGTTTTTAAAGCTAAATTTTACATTATCCAGACAATACAGGCAAAGAACTGGCTTTAATTTACACTATTTTGCTGCAGATCTGCAGAAATATGGAATGATACTGTTTTAGAAAGGAGAAATTATATGCTCAAAGTAGAATTTTTGTATTGAGAAAAAGCCATTCTCAAAAGCATTAAGAAGGAATCACAACAACCTTTTGGTCTACAAAAGGAGCAGGACAGATGATCAGACCAACAATGGCATTTTGAGTACTAGTAGATGACTATGGATTCTAAAATAACGTCATATAATTGCATCAACTGGTAAAAAAATCTAAATATTTGAAATGAAGGTATAGATACATTTTGGTATATCCAGGTGTTGGAATGCTGTGTAGATATTAAAAACATATTTGTAAAAATATCAGTAATATGAAAAAAGGATCATTATGAACAAAAATAACATATAAAATTATTGGTCAACAGTGAACCGCATATATGATAATAGGCCTATAAGATTATACTGTATTACTGTACTTAAGTATTGTATGACAACATTCAGTGACTTTGTAGTTCAAATGCAGAAAGGAACTATGTAAGAATTGTTTTTTTCTCTTGTTATTGGTATAGAGGATGTCCATACCCTTCTGACTGCCAATATTTCTCTTGAAATTTTATTTATTTGGTTTTCTGTTGTTTTGTTTTGAGATAATGGTCTCACTGCATAATTGAGCCTGCCTTAAACTCACTATGTATCCTAAGCTATCCTCAAACACACAGTGATCCTTCTGCCTTAGCCTCCTGAATGCTAGGGTAACAATATATGACAACAGTGAACCACATATATGATGGTGGGCCTATAAGATTATATCATATTCCTGTATTTAAGTAATGTATGACAACATTCTGATTGTTATTTACAATGATAAAACTTTACTTTGAAAGAAAATAATGCCTACATAGGTAAATGTGACAACACAATATCTGTATACCTACATGTTATTTTAGAGAATCAAAACCAGACCACAAATGCTGAATTTGGCAGTTTTCAGAATGACACTGTAGTGGAATACTTTACTTGACCCTCACTTTATATTGTGGTCTTTATGGCATTGAAAAAGCTGGAGAGAAGTATTTGTTTCCAGAATTTCTAGAAGGGCATGTAATGTATTAAAATGGGTAGACAACTCCTCTTTATTTTTACATCTTAAGATTTAATGCAACCCTTAATTTTGCATATGATAAATAAATGCATTAGTTTTTCTTCCTATAGAATACCAGTTATTCAACACTTGTTAAATATTTTTGAAACAATACCAGGGATGGGGATGTAAATGAGTGGTAAAGTGCCTCCTAGTTTTCAAGAGGCCCTGAGTCCCATCCCTAGTGCTGAAGAAAGAAAAAATATATAATTAAATATAGAGTCAAATTATTTGTATATGCTTAACTATATTTAAAATTAAAACCAAAGAAATAATTTTAGAGTTACGCTTCAACAGAAGTCATTCATGTTCTTGATTTCAAATTTGCAAATATACTAAACTATACTCCTTCCCAAATCACCACTAGTCCTACAGCTCTATTAATAACTCCTGCACTTTTTCTAGGTGCTTAATTGTATGATGCTTCTTTGGGAACAAGTTGAAATACCTAAACTTAGATGGAGAAATCAATTGTTTTTCTACCTATTTCTCCCAACTAAATGATGACATATTGCAAAGAAAAGTAGTATTCCCAATTATGTATGTCTAGTAAAAAAAAAAAAAAAAAAAAGCAGCGGGGGAGGAAGGGATGGGGATTGTACAGCTAAAATTGTACAGCTGAAAGTAAAGTGGTCAGCAGCACATTCAGAGTTTATGAATATAGACATAGGGAATCAGACAGATGCAGTTTCAAATTCTGATACTAGGGATAAGGAAAGAAACAACACTGTACAAGAAGAGGAACTAAATTGGAAGGAGTAAGATTGAATCAGGAGTAAAGGATTGGTTGGCAGGAACAAAGGAATTCCATAGAAATATAACAGAAGATAACATTTTAAAGAAAGATACATAGTGAATTTAAAAGCTGGAAGGATTTTAAAGATTGTTTAGTCAAAATTCATTAATTTTCAATAGTTATGCATTGATACTCTAGAATCTAGATTCTGGCATCTAGAAAGTCAAAAGTCCCAGCTGAAGTCTCAATTCTAAGATTTCTAGTCACATTATATAGGTTTCCTTGCTCCAAAAGTTTGGCTATAATATGTTACATTTGGTGTTGATACAAAAATTCCTATCTTTTTGGGGGTGGGCAGATAGGGGGAGTATACTACCACAACTAATTGATAATCAGTGTCAGAAAAGATTTGTAGAGATTATTTGTATTTCCTAAAAAATATTTAACAAATTTTTTCAGTGCTGGGTATTGAACCCAAGGGTTCATACATGCTAGGCAAGCACTCTAACAAGTAGCTACATCGTCGACCTCTTTATTTTTTATTGTGAGGCAATGGCTTATTAAATTTCCCCTGGAGGCCTTACACTTTGGAACACTTGTCATCACTTCTTCAGTCTTTTGACTACCTGGGATTACAGGTGTGCCCAAACTATCTGTCTGTTTAAATAGTACTGAGTAGTGAAACTATAACTTCTATTGATTTATTCATTTGTCGGTATCTTCCATGAATTACTGGACTACATGTGTAAGTTGGGCAGTGAAATTGTTGGGTTAGCATTTATGGAAACAGGAAAAGAGATGGTGATACCTTTAAAAATAAAGGGCTGCGGAGATAACTCAGTAGAATATCCTGAGTTATCCTGAATTCAGTTATCCTGAATAACCTGAGTTCAATCCCTGGTTCTGCCAAAAGAAAAAAGAAGAAGAAAAGAAAAAGAAAAGCATTAGATAGAAATAAGTATACATTTAAACTTATACTGTTCAGGTAAATTTTGAACCTGATCAAAACATAATGTTTTAAGGTCAGATTTTTCATTGGAGATTTAAATATTAAAAACAAAACTGAGGATGCGCCCAGAATTCAGCACAAGAACAGAATATTAAAATCTGTTAGAGAAAAATAAATGAATTGCCTATAAAGGAAAGCTTGGGGCCAGAGAGATGGCTCAGTAGAATAAGCACTTGCCTGGCAAGCGCAAGGGTCTCAGTTCAATCTCCGGTTCCACCAAAAAAATAAAAATAAAAATAAATAAAATAAAGGAAAGCTCATCAGAATTACAGCAGACTTCTCAACACAAAAGCTCAACTCAATAAGAGCTTGCAGTGAAGTATTTCAATGCCTGAAAGAAAAAAACTTCCAGTGCAGATGGATTTATCCTGCAAAACTATCTTTCAAAATTAATGGAGCAATAAGATACTTCCATAACAAAAACTGAAAAAATTCATGACCACCAAACTAACACTAGGAAGGATTTTGCAAGATATTCTAGGCAGAGACAACAGTTACCACAATTCTAAGAACAACAACAAAAGGAAACCACCAAGCAGGGCAAGCAATTAAACAGAAGGGAAAAGTAGGGAACCAACAGGAGGAAAATAACATGAGAAAGACAAGCCAATACATAGCCATTGTTATGATCAAGGTAAATGGGCTTAATTCACCAATCAAAAGAAACAGGAAGAATGGATCAAGAAACAAAATTTAAAAATGTGCTGAATACAAAAACACATTTAACTCTAAATGAAATTCATAGACTAAAAGCCAAAAGACAGAAAACAATACTGCAACAGGAACCCAGAAAAGAGCAGGGGTAACTATTCTGTTGGACGTGAACACATGAAGATGATGAGAACTTCAAACCAAGAATGATCAAAAGATATAAAGGTTACTACATCCTTGTTAGGGGAAAACTTTTAAGAGGAAGAGATAAGAATCTAAATATATGTGCACCAACTACAGAAGCACACAAGTATGTAAGACATATATTTTTTAAAAAAGACATATATTAATAGACACAAAAAATCAAATAAGCAATTATACAATTGTAATGAGAGATTTAATACCCATTGTCACGAAGAGATAAATCAACTAGACCAAAGAACAGCAAAGAAATAACAGAACTGAACCTAGCCTGTGAACAAATGGACTTAGTAGATGTTTACAGAGTAGTCCACCCAACATCATCAGAATATACATTTTTCTCAGCTGCACACAGGCTGTGCTAAAAACATAGAGCATATAGCACCCCACAGAACATACTTAAGTAAATGCAAAAGAACTGAAATTATCCCATGCACATTATCTGACCATAGTGCAATAAAAATGGAAATTAGTGGCAACACTCCCCCTCAAAAAAACCCACCATAAACACATGGAAATTAAATAACATCCTCCTGAACGAATAATGGGTCACAAAAGAAATTAGATAATATCTACAAATGAAAATGCAAATACAACTTACCAGAATCTGTGGGATACAATGAAAGCAATCCTAAGAGGGAAATTTATAGCAATGAATTATCACATCAGGCAAACAGAATGAGCACAAATAAACAACTTAATGTTGCACCTCAAGTTTCTAGAAAAAGAATAGCAAGCCAAGCCCAAAGCCCATACAAGGGAGAAAATTATAAAGATCAGAACAGAAATTAATACAATGTACATCAAGAATAGGATATAAAAAATTAATGAACTGAAGAGTTGGCTCTTGGAAAGAATAAATAAAATTTATAAAACCTTAGGCAATCTTATCAAAAAAGGAGAGAAAATACTCAAATTCACAAACTAAGGAATGAAAAATGTGAAATCACTACATATTCTGTTGAAATTCAGATTACCAATGTCAAGTTTAAAAATCTTACATAGGATAGAAAATAGGAAAAAAAAAAAAAAGGACAGATTCCTAGAAATATATGAATTACCAAAGCTGAATTGAGAACATATAAAAATTCTGAATAACTCAGCATCAGATAATGAACGAGAACATGTAATAAAAAACTTACCAACAAAGGAAAGCCCAGTTTCTGATGGATTCATTGCTGATTTCTATAAGAAATTTACAGAAGATTTGATGTCAATATTCTTCAAACTCTAATGAAATTGAAAGAGAAGCAATACTCCATAACCCATTGCTGGAGGCAAGAAAGTTAGATCTTTCTCTAATATCAAAACTAGAAGGGCTGGTAGTATAGCTCAGCAGAATAAGTGTTTGCTAAGGCAAGCACAGGGGCCAGGGGTCAATCCCTGGCACCACATACTGCGCCAGACCCGCTCCCAGGAGCGCTGAGCCAGCAATGGAGTTCAGGCATGTTGGTGCATGTCTGTAATCCCAGCACTAGGAACGCAGAAATCAGGGGGATCACTACGAGTCCAAGCTGCATAGTAAGACCTGGCCAAAAAAAAACCCCTCAAAACTAAAGAAAAACTCAACAGAAAAAGCACTACAGACCAATGTCCTTAATGAACATAGACGTAAAAGTCCTCAGTAAGATACTAGTAAACAGAATGCAGAAAATCATCAAGATTATATATCATGACAAGTGAATTCATTCCAGGAATGCAGGAATGGTTGAGCATATGCAAATGAATAAATGTAATATACTGTATCAACAGAACCACAGACAAAAATCACAAATCATCTCTATAGACTTAGAAAAAGCTTTTGATAAAATCCAATACTCATTCATGATAAAGACCCTACAGAAAATCAGAATATATAGTGTTTACCTCAATCTAATAAAAGCCATCTACAATAGACCAATAATCAACATCATACTAAATGGACAAAAACTAAAAGCTTTCAATGTAAAATCAGGAACAAGACAAGGATGTCCACTTCATTACTTCTTTTCAATATAGTTCTGGAAACATTAGCTAGAGCAATTAGAGGAGACAAATAAAAGGAATAAGATTAGGAGAGGAGGAAGTTCTTATTCACAAGTGACATGCTACTCTACAGAGAAGACCCTAAAAGCACCATCAAAATACTTCTAGAATTGATGACCAAATTCAGTAGCATAGCTGGATGCAAAATCAACACTCAAAAATCAATAGCATTCCTATACACAAACAATAAACTCAAGGAAATTAGATAAACCACATCCTTCACAATAGTATCCAAATAAATGAAATATTTAGGAATCAGTATAACAAAATAACTAAAATATCTATACATTGAAAATTATAGCCCTCTGAAAGAAGATCAAATAGGTTATCAGAAATGCAAAGATGGGTCGGGGAGATGGCTCAGTAGAATAAGCGCTTCCGTGGCAAGCACAAGAGTCTGAGTTCAATCCCTGGTTCTGAAAAAAAAAAAAGATATCCCTTTCTCATAGAGAGGAAGAACCAACACTGTGAAGATGGCCATACTCCCAAAATTGTTACACAGATTTAATGCAATCCCAATCAAAATATCATTAGCATACGTCAAAGATCTAGTGAAAACACTCCTAAAATTCATTTGGAAACAGAAGAGACCTAGGGGCTGGGGAGATGGCTCAGTAGGATAAGTGCTTCCCTGGCAAGCGCAAGGTTCTGAGTTCAACACCCAGTTCAGCAAAAAAAAAACAAAAAAAACAAAAACAAAAAACAGAAGAGACCTAGAATAGCAAATGAAATTCTGAGCAACAAAGGCAAAAATAGCAAGGATCACAATCCCTGACTTGAAAATACAGGTACAGACATACTGTGATAAAACCAGCATACTGCTAGGGCCGGTGAGACAGCTCAGCAGACTAAGAACCTACTTTGGCAAGCTCAGGGACCAGAGTTTGATCCCTAGTCCCTCATAGTGCATTAGCCCTGCCCCCAGGGTGCCCTAAACAGGGCATGGTGGCCCACACCTGTAATCCCAGTGCTCAGGAAGCTGAAAACAGGGGGATCACCATGAGTCCAACCTGAGGAGTGAGACCCTGTACCAAATACACAATTGAAAAAAAAAAATCAGTATACTGGGAAAAAATACCAATGGAGTGGATTAGAAGATGTAGACACAACTGCAAACACAATCACCACATCTTTTTTTTTTTTTTTTGTATTTTAGGGAAGGGTCTACAGGGTGCTCAGGGTCTCACTACTAG
>NDGM011252143.1:576-12012 GCA_002564305.1 Octomys mimax | reverse complement strand
AACTGCTATTTTCCAACAACCATGGATATTCTAAAATTTAAGTCCCTATAGAATGTGAAAAAAAATAATTACACATTTTCCACAGAAATTTAAAAATCCAACCATATACAACATTGTGGCATGACAATCCTATGACTTTTTTTGACTCTTGTTTCTTTTATTATCTTTTTTAAAACATTTGCTTTTTGAAAGTATAGCAATAATTGATATGACATTAGAAGCAGTGTGTGTTGAGAACACCCAAATGACAGGTATTTCAAGCATAATTTTAGTATTAGACATTGCTGTCCTCAGTGTAGTTGCTTAGTTTACCGATATCAGCATAGAGAGTAGTCGTCAGGGCGAGAATTCTAGCCATTATCTGCTATTTTCTAAAACCTGGTGGGTATTCTTAGGACCATTGCCTTAACCATCTTGTTCATAAAAATGGATGGTTTTGTCCCTGCCACACTTCCTAACTTTTCTCCTTTCTTTCTCATTGTTAAATCCTTAATTTCTTGCTTTTCATCTTCAAGTATGAAAAGCTCCTTTAAAGACTTCTCCAAATACAGCCTCCTGGAATACCCATCTCTGACAAAACAAAATAAAAAAGGGGGATATGTTGGGAGCCACTAAACCAGGAAATTGATCAAATATGTGTAGGTGGGACTTGGCCCAGTGCCTAAAGCAAACAAGCTACCTCCCTCCTGAAATGAACACCCTGTCTGGTTAAGGTTAGCTATCAGTTGTTAGGCAACCTAGTTGGGAAGCGTTACTAACTTCAAATAAGTGCAAATAAAGGACATTTTGTTGTTAAGAAAAAAACGAGAAAGAAACAAAACACACACACACACATATATATATATATATATATATATATATATATATATGAGAGGATAGATATACAGATACTTCCTCTTAGTCCATTGAGAATAAAAGTTTGTAATAATATTGTTTAGACAAGATATCATGTCTCCATCTTGTACTCTGAATAACTAGTAGGAAGAAAACAATATGCCATGCATTAATTATTGTAACTGTCTTACTAACGTGTTTTGAAACTGTTTCATTGCTATTGCATCTTTATTTCTCATTAAAATGAATTTCAAAAATAAAAAAACATGAATTACATGAAAGGATTCTTTCTTCCAGTTGTATAATAAATATGAATCTCTTTGTAGAATACTTGGCTTTTTCTTTATGAGGGTAGGACTATGACAGAAGTCATTCATTTGGATTCAAAATTATCAAAAATGTATTTTGCCTTTAGGGAAGGGAATTAATTGTGATAAACAGAACAAAGTTAAATGAAAAATTTTCACTAGAAATGTTAAGAGTAAAAGTCATTTTTTTCAATAACTAAAAAAAATATCTGTAAGCTTGTTAAGAAAGTTATTTTCACTGAGAGCTATCCCCTTATTTCATTTGCCTCTTTATTACTTCTGTTCTTAAAGAATAATTAAACACCTATCCTGCCAATCACTCTGGCAATTTTGAACACTAAACAGATGAAAATCTAAAACGAAGTGAAGTAAATATTTTCTCATTAAAATTCACATTGAAAATGTGACTTTTTAATATTTGATTGAGTTTCAAATAGGCCTTCTGGTTATACAATTCATGCTGTTTTCAGATTAATAAATTAGAATCACAGTGGGTTAAAGCACCTGCAAGCAGGTTCAGGGGCCAGAGATTCGATCCCTGGGCCTGCTGTGCTGGCCCAACACCTGGGGCGCGCTGAGATGACAATTGAGACTGGGCTTGGTGGTGCAAGCCTGTAATCCCAGCTCATAGGAGGCTGTAAACAGGTAGATCACTATGAGTCTCATCTAGTAGTGAGACCGTGAATATCCTGTAGACCTTTCCCTAAAACATACAATAAATAAATAAGAATCACAAATAAAGTCAATTAGAAACTCTTAATATTATATAAATTTTAATATGATTCTATTTTGCAAGAGATAGATATTATAGATGAGACATTATTGTTTAAGAAGTGACGGGGCTTTGGTAGCGTGGAGGGAAAGACAAACATAGACAAGAAGGATTATGGCAGCAAAAAAAGCTTTTGTGTAGGTAGAGAAATGACACTGTAAACAAAAACCTATTAAATAGGAGAAAATATTTGCAAATTATACACTTGACATGGGCTTAATAGCAGTATATTAAAGACTTCAATAGAATATACAGAAACACCCTGATTCTAAAATGAGTAATATTAGAAAAATATTTTTTAAAGGCATAGAGCTGGGTGTGTTGGTGCATACCTGTAATCCCAGCACTCAGGAGCTTGAGACAGAAGGATCATGGCAAGTTTTGAGGCCAGCCGATTTGGGCTGCAAAGCAAGCTCAAAGCCAGCCTGCACTGCACAGAGAGACTTTTTCTCCAAACACAAAATTAAATAAATAGATTTTCAAAAAGACGTACAATGACCAATAGGTATATGAAAGAAAAGTTTGAATTGTCAGAGTATAATTTTTGAATATCTAATGTATATACTTACATTTGAGCACATTTTAAATATCTAGGATAAAACATAATATCATATGTTACTTGGAATAAGAATATGCCTCCATCATATTTGTGAAATCTATGATTATTAGCCAAAGAAATAGAAAATTTTCTTTTAGTAAGTCTGAAGAAAAGTGATTTTACTAGCAATAAACATACTAAAAGCAATTAATGGATACAGAAGTAAGGTAAAGTTTTAATGAAAGCATTTTGAAAGGTCCTTTCAGGTTATACAGAAAAAGAAACAGAGATTATCGTAAAAAATGATTTGGACTTTTCTGTAAGCCAGAAACATCAATGCCACACTAAATTATTTTCCAAAATATGTCTGTTGAAATGTATTTTGTAAGTTGAATAAAGGACATTGATCATTCTTATCTGAATCCCTTTAGTCATTTTATTGTGAGAAATAATATTTGAGGAAACAGAATGAAAGGTCTCCAGCTAGCATCTGGGAACAGATAATCCACGTACAGAAGACTAAGTAATGCATAATATACGAAAATGTTTAAATAATTTAGAGAAATGAATTTAATAAAATCATTTTAAGAGTCAGTTCTAAAGTAACATGCTTCTTTTTATTGTATATCGGCTGGTCAACAAAAATTAAAATAATTTCTCAATGTCCTTCTTCATACAAATACATAATTCATTTAAAACTCTCATGTGGAAAATTTTGTGAGAAGATTTCTGGCTAGGCCAGAAAATAGATGATGCTGTTGACACATAATTTCACATTAAAAGAAATGATTCTTAGCTCTTTAAATTTCTTTATAGCAACAAATGATAACTGACATTATCATGAAGCTGGGGAAAAATGAGATCGTAACAAGTAAGAAATCGTTTTTGAATAAAGACGCTAGGTTACAAATTATTAAGCGCATATTTTAGAAAATAAGATTAATGTGCGATCACTGTTCTTGAAGGAAGCTGTTCTAATTAAGTGCAAAATAAGACTGGATAGTAAATAACATTTGCTCTGCTAAATTACTCCCTCATCTGTTGCATAAAATGCAGTTATATATTTTTACTTTAATTCACTCAAAGGTATGCCATTAAAATGAATTAAAAGGTGAATCTTGATAACATTTTAAAAAATAACATTAGGGACTGGTCAAATAGCTCAGCGGATTAAAGCGCCTGCAAGCAAGTGAAGGGGCCATGGGTTTCATCCCCAGGTCTACTGTGCTGGCTCTGAGCCCCAGGGCACACTGAAATTGCAATTGAGACTGTGTGTGGTGGCGCATACCTGTAATCCCAGCTCTTGGGAGGCTATAAACAGTAGGATCACTGTGAGTCTGATCTAGTAGTGAGACCCTGAACACCCTGTAGGCCCATCTCTAAAATATGAATAAATAACATAAAGGTAAAACTGTAAAAAATGGCATTTATGAATTCACAGAATATTTACACTGCAAAAGAGAAAATATTTGAAACTGTATTTCAGAAGACAATTATCAATAATAACCATTGTCACTAAACACCAGAGGAGAATGAGGTATTAGATTTTATTTATCTATTTTTGCCTTGGTTATTTTTTGTTGTTCCTAAATGTAAGTTGTGACAAGCATTATTATATTTCTTCAAGAAATATATGTTTTATTAGACAGAATGGCATTTGCTAATTACAAAAAATACTGACAAGTATTTTCTCATACTATAACAAATAAATCACATTAGCACCTCATGGATGTTGAAACGTTAGCTGGTAGAAGGAAAAATGTTCCTGCAGTGGTCATGTGATATCGCGGCTGATCCAGCCATGCTATGATGTGTTTCCAGCCCTGTCTTTGTTTCCTGAAGGGACGGTGCTATTATTGTCTCTGAGATGTACAGTTATCTGGATTTAGTACTGCTTCTCCCAGTGGCGCTAGAGTGATGCTTTAAGTGGTGTCTAAAATGGCCTCCTCAATTTTTCCTGTCATGGCCTTATTTTCAGAACCAGTGTCACTCAGTGGCTTTGCTAGACAAACTTATTCAAGAATGGATAGCATATAGTCTATCAATAGTCTATCAAATACTTTTGATAGTATTAGTAAATATCCCTTCAATTAATGATAATTATACATTTCAATTCAGTCTACTTCCTGGGATAGCAATAGCTGTTGAGATAATTCAGGGCTATAGTCATAAAACTGGAGAATTCCGCTTTATAAAATTATACACTCTATCTCTACTTGTACTTGAAACTCACTAGTTTTGTCACTCTATATCTACCTACTTGTCTGTCTATCATCTATCTATCTATCTATCTATCTATCTATCTATCTATCTATCTATCTCTGACTAGTAGGTTGCCTAGACAGCATGTACCGCAGATGCGGGCTGTTTAGGAAGTGGGCAGCCTTACTCTTGAGTGGGTGATTCAGCTTTCCTAGGTCCCATGTACTGCATAACCTCTTTGAAGTTGGACCAGAGTGGCAAATAAATTCCCGGACTCAAGTAACTACTTGTTAGCATTAATGTGAGCTCTGAAAATGAAAACATCTCAGAGCATTTGATTACAGCTCTGAATGGGAGGTAATCCTTGAATTAATTCAAAGGGGAACTTTAACATGTTTTGGCAATAGCTGGGCTAGCTCCCCTTGAGTGAATGTCACATTGATCCACTGGAATAATTGCCGTACTAACTTCTCCACTACAGCATGCTAGTGGTGACATATTTCTCCTATGAGAAGCGGGATTCTGTCACACATGGATATTAAAGAAACACCTTAATAGGCTGCATATTATATTAATGGTGCTCTGATAATGGTCATGTAGCTGTTATTGTTTTCACTGAAATAAGACAAAAAGAAACCCAACGGAATGCCATTGTAGCACAGCAGTCATCATTTTTACCTTATGCTGGACATTTACTTTGAGATTTTCAAGATGTTTTGTGACAATTTTACTAATTTGTTAAGGAAGGGGCAGCTTGATGGATCTAAGTAGGATGAGGACATGGATGAAAAAAAATAAAGAAAAAAAAGCACTTTGTTTTCAGTAGAAAGCTACAAAAAATTAATTAGAATTCATTACTTGGTTAAAAAGCAATTTATGCCATTACAGAACAGTAAACATGCTTAGACCAGAGATACACAAAGACTGTGTGTGTAAGGCCATGCAAAAGTTTGGAACAAGTTCTGCCATTTATCTGAGGAGCACACTGACTCTTGATTTCACTTTCCAAGGTTCCGAGATTGGTATTTAAAGTTCTGTGCATCATTAGAATTGCCCAAGTACATCCTGACATAAACATATTGCACACAAATTAATTATAGGGGAAACGTCAGAACAGGACCTATTCTAAGTTGAGCAGCAATATTCTACACAAGTTCAAAGAAGAGTTTTTATACTCACAAAAACTTTCCAGATAGCTAAAGATTATTCTTTAGAATAATATATAGGTCAGCATAAGCTGCTCTTAGAGTTTCCTTGTTTTTAGGCTCTTACTATTTTTTTATTTATAAGAATATGTTGAAAATAATCCAAAAGTTTGCCCATAGTTGAGAGTTATAATACAATTTAAATGGTTTCTTGATTCCACCGGGTTCAATTTTTATGTATTTAGTACAGAGTCTTTAGGGACTCACTACAAAGACTGGACTCATAGAGATTCTCCTGTTTTCAGCCTCCCAAGTGCTGGGATTACAGGCACAGACCACCACACCCAGTCTCAGTCCCCATCTCAGTGTGTCCCATGGGTGTGGCCAGCCCTGCATCCCGGGAATCGAACCTGGGTCCCTGTGCCTTCCATTCTGTTCTTAAGCATGATTTGTAGAGCACAGAATCTGTAACCGGGAAATTGCTGGAATCCCAAATCCTGAATTGTATTGTGGACTGGCCAGAACGCTGCACATGGTTTTGATGCACAGTAGTATCTGAGAACACTGATTATATGATGACTTCTACTTCTCTTAGCATAAAGGTTTTAGCTTCAGACACTTAGGGTTAAAGCTAAGCCTTGTCAATTCTTAACAACGTCACCTTGTAAAAATTATCCTGTGGGCAGTGCTGAAATGCCTCCTATGTGCACTCAACTCTACAGAACCACAAAAACAGCAAGAGTAAATCTGTGCTAAAGCCTCCATAATGTTCTTCACACACAGAAAATATTTAGTAAACAATTGATATTCTCTTTTACAAAGTGACAATTTCCAGCTCTGTTTTCAGTTGTATTTCTTGATAACTCTTTTAGGCAGACTTTCCTTTTTTTTTTATCTACATCATTATTTAGTATGGAATGATATCATGAAAGTGCTAAAACCATTCCATTAAAGTCATGACATCCATTTCCTATAAATGCAGCCAAGGTTGGTTTTCTAGTGCTATCAAAATTTAAGGTTGCATCTAAGTCACTGAGGTAGCAGAAATTAAGTATGAAAAACATTTATATACACTATTGATTATTACATAGAATTTTCTTCTCTACAGTTCTACCAGTTCCACACTAGGGATATAGGAGAAAACAACTTAGAATAAGTTTGATTTTTCTAAAGTGCATGACAGTAAAGGAGGAATGAACAAAAACAAACAAATCGCACACTTGTGTTTGTTTTTTCACTACCCATGTTCAAAACACTGGGAAACTTACAAAGTTAAATAAAGAGAAATCATTTTCTAACAACCAACACTTTTAATTAGGTTTCCCCAAGGTTTGCAAAGTTCAAAAAAGAATTTAGTAAACAAGTATAAAAATGATGCCCTTCCAGTTGTTAAAAACAGGATGCATTAGGTTTCAACATTCAGAGGAAATTGAACTATGAAATAAAAAGTGGCGAGCTATTCTTGATTCAATTATTTGCTATCGCTCAATTCCTGAAGCATTCCCATAAACCATTCAAAACACTTCACTGTACTAGGTTTCTGTGTCAACTGCCCAATGAGCATAGAAATTGATATATTTTATATTCATCCATTATAATGCGGGGGAGTATTAATAATCAACATTCCCAATTGATGATGAATTTTTAAACTTTCTATTATATGTATAAGATTTCCAAAGCTGTTTTTCTAAAACACTGTTTTATATGATGGTTTCTATTTAACACATATTTTAAGGACTATACATGACAACCAATTCATGCCATGAAATACATTCATTTTAATTGTCACTGAAATATGTGAAGAAGGGTTTATTTTTAGATAAATATGTAACTCTGTGATTGTGCATTTAACTTGACCTTACTGCAGCAATTTTTAGGAATATCCAGCATGACTGTCTCCGAGTAACTCTGGTTGCCTTTCTTTGCAGTTTCTCAGGTATCAAAAATCAATTATACCAGCAGTGTGGTAAATGAAATTTGCCACTGGACTCAGCACCACCAACTCCAGGAATTTTCCTAAAGGAATTCTCTTTGATGTTATCAAGTACATTATTGTATTTTTATTGAAAAATCAATTTTTCTTCAATATCGTTAATAGTATCAAAATCACCAGTATTTAATAACCTATATAAGGCCTGGTGATACTTCCCTCTTTTTTCTTCATAGATACACTTGTAATAATAGTTTTCTATAATTTTCTTCTGGTCATTACTAATGCAACCAATTGTCAACCAATAGAAACATATTAAAATTATTTGTATTATTGGCAATGTAGGGTACATTATATTGCAGTGTGAATCAGTCTCAAAAATTAACCACTGCAGCGTTTATAGAGCCAGCACATTTATTTACATCCTGACCATCCCAAACATCATTTGGGTCAGTGTCATTTCAACCAGCAGATACTTGCATTGGATAAATTTGATAAAATTGACATCTTTAAATTTTCTCTTATCTTGTGAAAATTAATCAAATATGCAATCTTAAGTCATTCTGTATTTAAGTCATTCTGTATTGGAATAGTAAGTGGTTAAGGGTTTTATCGGTTAATTTTTATACAACGCTTGTAGTGGCTCCAGTGTTGCTGAAGCTACAGCCATTCATCAGATTACCTTTGCTATACAGACTTCCACTGTAATAATAAGAAGAGCACGTGAGACTAGGGGTGTGGTTCAGCGGTAAACACTTTTGCAGCACACACGAGGTTTTTTTTTTTTTTTTTTTTCTGTAGCACCATTCACGTATGTACACACACTCACACGAGTACGGATCATTTCATTTTGGATTTTAGTTGTTTCAATGAAGGAATAGGGCTCTGATTTAATTCTATTAGGCAAAACAAGTGATTCTTTTAAATAAAATACAACAGAAAGTTGAAGGCTACAGGAGATGTAACATGAGATAACAAGTAGCTAACATTCATTGCTGGTGTCAAATGATCAGTGTAGCCAGATGGACATTAAGAGGTGACTGTCTGCGGAAGACGTTCTAGGAGAAAAATCCTAGACTATGACCTTATGACCCTCCCATAGACCCTCAGAAAAGTCAAAGTACAGGCTTTTTAGGTATAAAAAGTTTGTGTGCAAGGTTAACTTCTTTGCTATCCTTATTCTTCAGTCCAGCCAGATACCTGAGGAATCATGGGAGCATTATCCCTCAGACATCAGAGCAAAAGCCAAAAGAGCAATTGGATGCCACAGGAGTTTTGGTTTGATGTCATGAGTCCCTCGTGGCTACTGAAGGATGGGGAAAGTGATTGAGAATTACAGAGCTGCAAAGACTCTGACAGCTAAACTCAAGGCGGCAGAGACACTGAAAGCCAAGGAATGTCCATGGACCCATAAATTCTCCCCACACAAACACACTGGTAAGTTTATTCCACTGCAAATTTCTGGCACTTCCGGGAAGAAAAAAGTATGGCTTAGAGAACAGAACAGGGTGCTCTGAGGAATCAAGAATGATAGATAATGATTCTCATATCTTAAAACCTACTGGCTGCTTACCAAGGTCTTTTTAAGTTGCTTGGGACAAATGGCCCCGTTGTCCCTTTCATTTTCTTGTATTTTAAACCATACTGAGACTTAGGCTCTATGCTTGTTTTCAGCATTTTATGTTGGGAAAAGATGACCAGTTTCTTCCATTTCACCAATAAGAATAGCTGTTAGCCACAGCCTCCCCTGCATCAGATGACAGAGTTTATTTAGATGATGAAGTTTGGGGATGAGATTTAATTCATTTTTGAATTAAAATGGTGACATAGGACTTGTCAGGACTTGTGTTTTGCATAAGCTGTGGATGGGAGTCTTCCAGGGTCAGATGGTGGTGGACCACGCCTCACAGAACAATGGCACCCCAATGCGTATGTCTGAATCCTAGGGCCCAGGGACTTGTTATAGGACTGAAGGACCTTTGCAGATATAGTAAAGGGGATAGCCTGAAGGCAGGAAGATGGCTTTGGACTATCAGGTGGGCTCAATGCAATCACTAGGGCTCTTTATAATTATTTTTTTATTGTACACATTTGGCATGTATATTCACCACAGGACGTCTGCACCTGTGCATGATACTTCTTAATCTTTTCCCCTTCTTCTTTCCTCCCTTCAGTCTTTCCCAGTATATCTAAAAGAAGCTTGTCTCCATTTCTTTCTTTCCACTCTCCTTTTTAAATCCCTGCTCCTTTCCTTCCATTCTTCTTCTCCTCTTTCTTGTTTCCTTCCCTTTTGAACAAGTTCTTCCTACTTCTGGCTGTGTATCTCCTGTTTAGCTCCTTATTTGTCCTTTGGCTTTCTTACATCAAAGATATAAAACAACACTTAAACTTGTGCACCTAATTTATCTCACTTAAAGCAATACTGCTGATTTGCATGTATGTAAGTACATGACACAGGTTTATCTTTATAGCAGATTACTACTCCGTTGTACATAAATACCACATGATCATCCTTTTTCTCTTAATATATATTTCTTTTTCTTTCTTTCTTTCTTTCTTCTTTCAATTTTGCATGCATTTGTCTGGTAATATAAATAAGTAGTTGGAAGACAAACCTATGAATTACAACGGATACTGTGAAATTCATATTATTTTGTTAAGTGAAATTCTGTATTAATTGTAGTTTTCTGTTTTAATACTACTTTGTACTCTCTTTAAAAAATAATCACATTTCTTTATCCACCCATCTAAGACTTGGACACTTAGAATAGGAGAGAAATATGTGTAATGGAATTAGCAATACAAATCATGCAAGATAGGAGCAGCACCATCCACCTTAGCTCATGTGAGTGTGAAGAAATGATGTCATGAGCTGAAGTCAGAGCTCTGTCCAGAAACTGAGCAAACGCTCAGCTCAGTTTGTCAGAAGACAGCCTTAGGGGATAAAAGACCTTAGTCCTACAACAGAGACCTGAATTTTACTAGCAACCTCCATGATCACAGAAACTGATTCTTCTCCAAGGTTTTTAGAAGAATACAGCACTTCCAACTTCTACAGTTTAGACTGATGAGATCTATGAGGAGACGTCTAGCATGACACATCAAGGAATAATTTAGGCATGTTCTTTTTAAGATGTTATATTTGTGGTGATTTGTAAATGGTAGTGCTAGAAAGTAGAAATATATGCATATTCTTATATATGATGGTATATAATGGTTTTGGCTCATTATGAGTATAAGATGAGTAGCATTCTCACTATGAATGTTACAGTGAAAATATCTGTGGATTCTCATGTATTATCTTGTAGAAGTAGCAATTTGTTTGGTTTTTTGTAGTTGTTAGGCTGGCCCTGGAGGAATGACAGTTTCAGTTATAAGTGTTTGGTGTCTAATGATGTGAAGGTGTTATGTGCAAGCATGAATTGTACTTTAAAGTTTTAATCTTTATCTGGGAGAAGTGACGTGTATTTTAGCTCTGGCATGATGGTGGGAAATGGTGGGGAGCTCCAGGTTGCAATCAACACTGTGAGTATTTGAGTAAACACACAGCAGTTCACACTGTGGTGTGCTGCTAAGTTAGGGTATTCAGTAAGACATAACTCCATAAGCTGAAGAGCATTTGCACATATCACAGGTGTATAAGGCTCTCTCTCTCTCTCTCTGTCTCTCTCTCTCTCTCTCTCTCTCTCTCTCTCTATATATATATA
>NDGM011252134.1:4412-16854 GCA_002564305.1 Octomys mimax | reverse complement strand
GATGGCTCAGTGGAATAAGCGCTTCTCTGGCAAGTGCAAGGGCTTGAGTTCAATCCCTGGTTCCACCAAAACAAACAAACAAACAAAAAAACATGACTGTAGACCTCCCTCACGGTGATAAACACTGCTTCTGTTTGAAAACACCTGCTGCTTTTTTCAAGTGGTTTATACCGCCTTCACACTACAGGGAAGAATAACTGTCCCCTATAGTTAGGCGTTGTCATTAAATTTCTCATGAAAACCAAAGTAAAGTATGCTGATCAAAACGATGGGTGGAATCCAAAGGCCTCCAAGTCTTACAGAAAAATATCATCTGAGTTATAAACACACAGAGGTACCTTGGTTCAAGAACGTAATTTGTTCTGCGATTCTGGATAAGATCGCCACATTGTTGTTTATGAGGGGGAGATGGACAGATGGCTGTGGTCGTGTTTGTCACTGGATACAGTTTGCAAACGAAAACAATTGTGCCAAATGCTTCAGTTTGTGAACCAAATTGTTTGCAAGCAAAGCCATTCCTGAACCACAGTATGCTGCATCCCATGCATCTGGAAAAGGATCAGATATACAAGGACAGGGGGAATGGTGGCCCATGCCTGTAATCCCTGCACTCGGGAGGCAGAGGCAGCAGGACTGTTGCGAGTTCAAGGCCAGCCGGAACTGCACAGTGAGACCCTGTCTCAAAAAGTCCAGAGAACAAAAACAAAAAAGCAACCATACAAGGTCATAACCAAAAAGGGTGATAGAAGGAGGCATGAAAGTCAATCACAAAACTAACTGGAGCAGAATTGGCAAAGAGAAGGGTGGAGGTCGGCAGAAAAACCCTTTCTTTTAAGGAGAGCCTCGCACTCCGTGCAGAGCTGTGGTGGAACTGTACCTGCGAGAAGGTAAGTGTTAAAAGCACACGCACTCACACATGCACATAGGAACATACCTTACTTAGAAAATACAGAATAGTATTAAAGATCAGTTCAGTCAATCTGGCCATGATAACCCAGAGGCTCCAGTGTACTCCTCTGCAATCCGGCGTGTGACCTTCCCAGACTAAGACTGCCCACCTTACTGGCTTCTCTGTTCCGTTTCAGACAGACAGCCAAAGCCGACAATTCAAACTCTACCATTCGCCTAACCAACATTTATTAAGTACTTAACATACTAGATAATGCTTTAGCAACAGGAGATATGGCAGTGAAGTTAAAAGTTTTCTGCTTTGATGGAACTTACTCGTATATAGGTACAAAATGTAAGTAAGCATAAATATACCAGGCATGCATTGACGCAGGGAAGGAAGACAATCAGCTACAGAGAGCGCTTCACACAGCATAGCAATGTTCTTTCCCGGGTGACCCACACCCCAGGGCTAAATGCTGAGGAAAGGAATAGGTCTGGCCATCTCAGTCACTTGGTGACAGCTCGCAAGGGCCGGTGTAGCCCTGGAGTCCCGCGCTGAGTCAGTGGAGCCACGACTGCTTACAGGGCAGCTCGGCTGCGCTCTCCGCCTGCTCCTGCTTCCTCTGTCTTCTCCAGGATTCTTGCTGTAACCCTCTGGAACACTACGCTTCCTCTCTGACCTTGCCTCCTGGGCAGCATAATCTGTGACACAACGTGCAGCATTCTGGGAAAGCAGGTAACAAAATGGGCTTTGAAGATTGATCATTCACAGGCAGGCTGGCAACAAGGACCCCGTCACTGGTTGTAAATGAAGCACAGAGAAGCCCTGGAACAAGGCAGTAGTCCAACTATTAAAGTGCTCTCAGGAAGTGAGGAGAGACAATACACCAAAGAAGAACATACGTGAAGTGGAATAATAGTTCAGATGTTTAAATAACTGTTAACAACAATGGAAAAAAATCATTTCCAAGTTGAGATCAAGCCATTACCAATATGAAAGCCAGAAGGCCTTTTTCACAGATACAAAGATATATTCAGACTCTGTAGCTCCTGGCCAGAGGAATGTGATGACAGGAACTTGGCTGCATCATTAGAATAGTCAAGCTCTAAAACTCTAAAGAGTAGTTAAGCTCTAAAACTCTTCATCAAGGACATACCTGCTGAGTAAGAACCCTAGATGAAGAATGAAATCCCACTACAAGGGATGGTCTAATTTGATGTCGCCAAGAATCTTGAACCTCCACATTCTCTAGAACCCACTGACCCCACCAAGAAAGGGGGTGCCCTTTCTTGCAGTAAGTGAGAATGGTGACTTGCCTCCCATAAAACAATGTGTGGCCCTCTAATTCCCATCTACCTCATCCTCCCTTACAGATCTCTAGACC
Organism: Octomys mimax; assembly: GCA_002564305.1. NCBI lineage: Eukaryota > Metazoa > Chordata > Mammalia > Rodentia > Octodontidae > Octomys > Octomys mimax. The sequence goes on along the minus strand of NDGM011252134.1, from coordinate 14,578 downwards.
CAAGTATAACCAATCTTGGACATTCAAGGGCTAATGAAGAAATGACTACATCTCAAAGGAACTGTAAGATCTAAATAGCTTGTATCAGCCAAGAGAGTAAAGTTTAGTGGCAGCTCTGCTCCTAGGCTACAATGGACAGAAGAAAAGGCTGATATATAACTTAGGTTACTCAGCCCCAAGAAGGATGATAGGTCCAGGTGAAGATGCTTAAACACTAGACGGATGGCTTAATTATCAGAGCAAACAGAAAGAGAAAGGGAGAGGGAAGGAGAAGATAGAAGAACAGAGGGAGAAGAGAGACAGAGGGAGACAGGAGAGGGAGGGAGGGAAGGGAAGAGAGAGAGAAACAGACAGAGACAGAGAGAGACAGAGACAGAGAGACAGAGACAGAGATGGAGAGAGACAGAGAGACTGAGAGAGAGAGAGACAGAGAGAAAGAGACAGAGAGAGACTAAGATTCCACACCAAGACTTACTGAGAGAAAATAGCATGCTGTGTCCCTACAGGTAATATAGACAGCTAACATGCTATCACTTTGTATGTACCATCAAAAGAAAACAAGGACACATTGTGGTGACAGGTTATCCACAAAGTCAGGAGCAGTTGCCCCAATAAAGTCACAATTTCATATTCAATTTTCAAGCCTCATCTAATTTTTTGACCCTGAACTCAAAGACTGAAAAAGAGGTGTAATTTTCACAAGAAAGGACCCTGCAATAATATGGCAAGTATATAGAATAACAACCCTCCCCTACCCCATTCTTTGTCCAAAGAGACCTACAAACTTTCGTTCACGTAACTGGCCAGGTAAAACACACACCTGTTGAGAACTATGGGGCACAGAGCTGACAGCAATATCCAGAGATCTGAAACATCAGCAGTTCCTCTCTTCTCCTTCCCTACTCAGAGGAGGCATGACGGAAGCCAACAATAAAGAAGCCCCAGGCATGGTTTGGTTCATAACAGACCAGTGGGATCACACACCCACCTGGTGATATCTCCTCCTCAGACCTCAAATGAAATTATATTCTTATTTCATGCTTGAAAAATATACCACAACATCTATATCAAGTCCTTAGCTAAAAGGTAAGAGCTATCATGGCAGAGAAAATCAGAAGGGAAGAATTGGAAGCTACTCTACCCCAATCCTGCCACAATACTACATTTACAAACCAACAGGAATTAAGAGTTCCCTTAAAAATTTAAATGGCATGGGTGGTGGTGACAGTTATCCAAAGGTGTCCGTGGCTCCATGTACCAGGACAGCTTCTCCCTTTATCCACTGCTATTTCTGCTTCCTCGCTTCCAGAAGGGTTGATCACAAAAGCATCGCCTCACAAATTCCACCTCAGCATCTAATTCCCTGGTATCTCAACCTTCATTAGTTACTCCCAGCCTGAACTGAAGCTGTGTTTCCTTTCTAAATAAATATGGACTTATCTCCAGGACTACTTTCTAATTTAATTGGGCATTGGGTAGGTTTCACGGCTAGACAAAGTTTCCAAAGAAATCTCAATATAACAGATTTCTTTTTTAAGTCTTCCATATTTTCTCCTGGAAAAGCCATGAGAAATTTCTGACTTACACATGCTTTTTACATGTAAAGTTTACACATTTAAAATTATTGTCAGTCAGGTGTAGTGGTACATGCTTGTAATCCCAGCACTTGGGAAGTGGAGGTAGGAGGATCACTGTGAGGTCAAGCACAGCCTGGACCACATAGTGAGTTCAAGGCCAGCCTGAGCTACGTAACAAGACTTTGTCTGAAAAGACAAAGTAATAACAGTAACAATAACAATAACAATAATAATAATAATAAATTACTGTTGAGTACTGTGAATTCTCATTTTCTTATCAAATATCTTGAGCAATTATTCAATATATTAAAATTTTTTCTGATTGTACATAGATTGTGCAAAAAGCACTCATTCTTTCAGAGAGATTTTCATTGGTTTCAAATAATAATTTCTTCTCTAGTTTATCATCACTTAAATGCTGATAACTTGTTTAATAGCTTCTTTGCAAATAGACGGAATGAGTCATATTTAGATTTTATTTCCACAAATAGCAAAACAACATACGTTCTGAATTGCATTTTATTTTCTTTCCTATAGCTTCACAGAACTATCTACATGGTCTCTTGATACATGTTGCTATTTAGAACCTTGTAGGAAATCATCCCCTTATATAAGAATTCACTGGGGGCCAGATAAATAGCTTAGCAGATTAAAGAATCTGCTTAGGCAGATATCTGCAAGGGCCAGGAGTTCCAGGCCCCGCCCCTGGGGCGCTCTGAGACTGTGATTGAGACTAGGCATGGTAATCCCAGCACTTGGGAGGCTGTAAAAAGGAGAATCACTGTGAGTCAGATCTACACAGAGAGACCCTGTAGACCCTGTGGACCCTGTCCTAAATTAAAAAAAAAAAAAAAAAGAATTCACTGGGTAAGATATTTATAAATATTTTAAAACTTACTAGAAAGCAATTTATCATACAATTCTGAGCTTAACCTGTAGTTTCTCAAATATTTCTGTGAATAAGTATAGCTTAATCAATACAGCAATAAATAAATAAATGAAGTATGTCATTTTAAAAAGTAGCCCATAAGAACTGACAGATATACTCTGCTCTAAAATGCAGGGTAATAAGAGATTCAGTATGTAGTAAGCATTATACAAACTGATGAAAGCACTTTCCGCTGTGAGACACGATTTCAGTAAAATCATAAATGTTATAAAATCAGTTACAGCTGATTTTAATGAAGTAATTTGTTATGAAAAACCAAGGCCAACATGTATATTTTAAATAGTACAGTGTTTCTGTACTTATACATTAACAAAATAGATGACTGTCAGTTGGTATGACAAAATTTACCCAGAATATAATTATGGTGGGAGTCTATTTTCAAGAAAAATACGAAAACTTTCACAGTAGCACTTGACCCACAGTCAAATGTTAACCAGATTACATGAAAACACAATACTGCATTTTAGTCACACACCGTAGTTAATTTAGGTTCAGGGGTTAGGATACCTGTCTTATTAGGACCCCGGGACTGTGCCACCACATTCTTATCCCCACTGCTTCCTCTGCTTCTTCTAGTACAAGAGTCAAGATGCTCTGTACAAATTGGACCAAAGCACCCAGGAAAAAAAACACAGATTGCCAAAGGGAAGCTTTTTATTGTTTACGTTTATTTTCCCTTGTCACAGTCTCCTTCCTTATACATAACAGGCAGAGGGTCTCAAGATTCTTGCAAGAGAAAAGTATTTAGGGGGAGAGCAACAGAAATGCTGGTTTTTAGGACAGACACATGTTTATCATTCGGCCGGCAGCAGCTGGGAGTAGGGAAACAGAGAGGCGACTGAACTACTGGAAATCTAATTAGTAAGTCACACTGATCAGACTTGGATATTTTTAAAAAGTTGTATTACTTTACCTTTAGATGTTTGAAATTTAATTCAAATGTACATAAAATAAAAATATACCTACTTGGAAGAAACCGCTTCCATGAATTCATCCAAAAAGTCATCATACGCTGGGCCTCTCACTCTTCGCTGCCGTAGTCCAATGTACAGTGGGTCACTGAGTAACTCCTAAAATAAAATAAGCCTGTAATTTATTCTTCCTAAACTTATTTCTTCATCTATAAAAGGAGCAGAAATAGAATTAAATCTTGTAACACTGATTCACAATTAATCTACATAACACTATTATATAGTGTTACATTGAATACATCTATATTTATATGTAAAAAACCCAAAAAACTGCTAATTGCCAAAAATATTCTGAGTTTTCTGAAGAAAAGAAAAGGAAATAAGGTCTCAAGTGGTGCTAATTAGAAAGGCCTAACTCAGATTTTACAGGCAACTTTTTCCACAAAGAAAAATATTGAGATTTAAGTATTATATTACCTTAATAAATGGAAAAATAGCAAATGTTAATTTTTTTTTTTTCCAGGAGGCTGGGGAGATGGCACAGTTGAAGAAGCACTTGCCTGGCAAGCACAAGGGCCTGAATTCAATCCCTAGCTCCACTAAAAAAATTAAAAAATTAAAATTAAAAAAAAAAGTAAAATAAAATAAACATTTTTTTTTCAATTTTCAAAACCCTGGAACAACATTTTAATTATGCCTTTAAATATGAAGCTGGTCAATTTTTAAAAGGAATTTTTAGGTTTGAGTCTTTCTTAAACATTTTTAAAGTTTATACAGTTTAAATTATTTCTTAAATTGATTATGTCTGGGATAACAATGCTCTATTCAAGATTTAGGCTATACAATATTTAGCATTAATAAATCAGTTCTATTTTTTGTTGTTACTTTATTTTATTTTTTAAATATTTGGTACAGGGTCTCACTACACAGATTGAACTTGTAGTGATCCTCCTGTTTTCAGCCGCCCCTGTGCTCAGATTACAGCCATGCGCCACCAGGCCCAGACTCAGTTGCTGGCTCAGTGTGTCTTGGGGCGGGGCCAGCATGGAATGCAGGAGCAGGAATTGAACCCTGGTCCCTGCGCTTCCCAAAGCAGGCACTTAGTCCACTGAGCTATCTCACTGGCCCAATAAATCAATTTTAAATTGGAGTACACTTTATCTTCAGTAAAATGCATCAAGTGATAGCAAAAACTCTCAGTGAACTAAGAATGAAAAGGAACATCACTCCAGAGAAACCCAGCGGTGAGAAACCCACTGCTGCCAGCATGCCCGCAGTGAGCCTGAGTGCTGTCTCCTCAGGTGAAGACAAGGCCCCCGGCATCTGCGCTCACCACTGCCCAGCATGACACTGGAGATGCCAGCCATTAAGATAAAGTAAGGAAGGAAGAACACAGATGGAAAGGTAAAAACTAAGGCTACTTTTATTTATATGTATGTGATTATGTACACAGAAAATACTAATTCATAGCAATAACAAATCTGGTATAAAAATGTGAATTTAACACAATCACAGAATATAAGGCCAAGATCAAAAAATCAAATGTATCTCTTTAAACTTGCAAAGGATATCTGAAATGAAATTAAGTACATAGTTCCATTTGTAATAATATTCCAAAATATGGAGTTCACAGCAGCATAGTCAACAAAATAGATGTATGACTTGAACAAGGGAAATTACAGAACACCGTTTTTTGAAAATACCTGAATTTTAGAGTAGTGCTCAATAGGTCACAACTGTGTGTTTCATGAATAGCTGCAGGAAGGGCCTCTGCCTACCGGAGTAGACTACAAGCAAATGCACAGAAAGTCTACAAAGCTCTTCAAGGTGCTGTACCAACTTGAATTACTTAGGACAGAGACACTTTAAAATAAAAACACTACTGTGAGTTATCAACTTTCCACAGGCAGGAAGCAAGCTAAGAGAGTTACTCAATCATCAAACAGACCAGTTCTTATTACTATACCTCAGAGGACAGAGCCAAGAGCCTGAGGACAGCAAACTACAGACCTGCTCTTGAGGACACAGAACGTAGCCCAACTCCAGGAAGGTTCCCCTGCCTCCCAAGTGTGGCCAACTCAAGCCAAGACTCTTACTCCCCCTATTTTAGTGGGATGCTGATCACAGTTATTCTGTCCCTAACTGTGTGTCTGGTGTGTGCCACACACATGGGGAACCACAGCAAGCAGCAACGTGGCACAAGCAGCCTCACCTCATCTCGACTTGATCTAATGCCAGAACACCAATCATTGGGCTATGGCTATTACTGGACTGAAAGTTAAGACTCGTAGGGCAAAGATGAGCATATTTTGCAGATGAAATCTGAGTAATTTATAAGAAATGAAAATCAACACTGAGGAAGGCACAGCTGTCCTGAGCATCCAAGATTTCGTGTACCTCCAGGCCTAAACTACCAACCCACAACATCATACGTGTGAACACAACCATCACTGTAAAAATTCTACTGAGTTTGGGGGTGGTTTCAGAGAAATGATATGTTTTTGCAGGTATGGTTGTTAAGAAGGTTCACCTACGTAAATCATCTGAAATAGGATGGAAAGCTAACAGAAACTACAGGAGATTCAACACAGCTGAAGAGAGGAGCCATGTTGTAGCAACTCAAAAAATCACCTAAATATGTCCAAATCAGTCTGAAATAAGGCATTTGTACATCAAGCAAAACAGAGAAACAGCACTTTGCAAAATGGCGACTCTGCCCACAGGGCCTCTGATGGCACTGCCACTACCTGCCAAGCAAGATTCCTCACACACTGAAGCCTCCAGGAAAAGGATGGACTGCAAAAGTGTGGCTAACTCAAGCCAAAAAGCACAGATTTGGCATACAAGGGCCCTCCCTCTTGTGCTATCCTCTGCACACAAGATACAGCACCCTAACTGGATCCTCTGCCAACAGCAAGCTTAGGTACCAGAGCTGAAGCCAGTGAGATGGGTACGGATGTATGGGATATAAACAGCCACGGCACCAACCCCACGCAAGAGAAGACTGAAGCAGGCCAAGCATCCCTGGATCACCTCAAGACAGCAGTGACTGAGTAACACGAGGGACCACAGTGGTGTCATAGCGGTATGACAGCACCAGTGACAGCGAAGAACATGAGTGGACAGCACAACCCCTCCCACCCTGCAACAAATGAGGCTGGCACCCGTCACTGCAAGGAGATCAGAGCAGGCCTGGCTGTCCCTGCAGCACCAGCAGGAGCAGGGGGGCCCCCACAGCACACGCCCCCCCCCCCCANCCCAGCAACAAGTGCAAGAAGGCAGAGATGTGGAAGTGGAACAGAGAAGACGGGTCTGACTGAGAAGGCGCCACCTGTACACACTGCGGGCATCCGCGGGCCTCTGCCTGAGGGAGCCACAGGCACCAGGAGAAAGATACAAATGGGTTGGTCGTTTCATTTTGTTTTATCTGTTTTGGTTCGGTTTTAGGTTGCTCAGGTCTTTACTGTATTCTTGCTCTGACCTATTCACCTTGTCTCTTTCCTCAACTAGCTCTTAATGTTATGAAAACTCACACATGAGTGAACATTCTCGCTAGTCTTTCTGTCCACTTCAATACTCTTTGGCTTTTCCTTCCTTCTCCCCCGGCCCTTTCTCCAGTTTTGCAAGCCTGGGTGATCATCCCTTGGTCTCCAGCCCTACACCTACTATGTATCTCTTCATTTAGCTTTCTGCTTTATCTCCTACCCTGTAAATCTCCCAACCACGGGGTAAAAATCACTGTACTGAGGGGAAACTCACACAAGTTCCTAAACAAGGTTGGGCTTTGTTATATAACAGCAGGTCTTCCCTTATAGATAAAGGTACCAAGTTAATAGTGAGCACAGTTTGCCAGGTTTTAGGCTGTGTTCATACTACTGTGGTTGCTACCTGTACTATAGTCATTACATCATACAGGTTGCAATCGGTTGTCCTCCTTTCTATGAAAAACTGTGATGGTCTGAGGTCACAACCTTCACCACTGTTCCTACCAAACGACTAGATCCAGACTAAAACCGCTATGCCTGATCCTTAATAAATTTGGAAGGTAGAAACTTGGGACAGACACAAAGATCAAAACCCACCTCTATACGTAGGAGACATCTCAGAGAAAGAGGCATCCCCTTGGGAAGGCTCAAAATTAGTTTTTTGTTTTGTTTTGTTTTTGAATTTTAGGGAAGGGTCTACAGAGTGTTCAGGGTCTCACTATTAGATCAGACTCATTGTGATCCACCTGTTTACAGCCTCCCAGGACTTGGAATTACAGGCATGCGCCACCACACCCAGTCTCAATTGCATTCTCAGCATGCCCCAGGGGCAGGGCCGGCACAGCGGGCCCACACATCAAACCCCTGGCCCCTGCGCCTGCTTGCAGGCACTTCAATCCACTGATCTATCTGGCCCTTCAAAATCAGTTATAAAGCTAACTACTTTAGCAAATATACAAGTACCAATAAAAAAATCAAAATAAAACAGAAAAAGAGAAGACGCAGAAATAAAACACAACCATAGACCTTTATCTCAGCCAGAAAAAATCCAAGGGAAAAAGAGTGAGAAGAAATCAGAAGCCATATACCTTAATTCTCCGGCATGATACCAAAAGAAGTTAGAAAACAAATGCATGAAGGCAGAGAGGAAGTGAGAAAGGAAATACTCTCCTAGGTAAAAAGGAAGATGAAGATAATATATACTGTATCTCTTCATCTTGGAGTTTTCCTCTACTTTCTACAAGTATGTAGTGACCTATGACTTTTTTGACCAGTCTTGTTTTGAAGTTCAACTTGTCTTCAAATAGAATAGCTACCCCTGCCTTTTTCTGGGGTCCTGTCACATGAAAGATTGTTTTCCATCCATTGACTTCCATTCTGTAAATTTCTTTTTGAATTAAATATGTTTCTTATATACAGCATATTGTTAGATCTTGTTTCTTGATCTATAGGGCCTATCTCTTTTCACTGGTGAATTGAGACCACTGCCTTGATGGTTACAGTTGATACATACTGACTAGTCCTTATCATCTGATCTTCCTATTGCTGTTTCCCTGTCTTTCTCCTCTGTTAAATTGTTTGTCTTTCCTGTCAGAATCTTTTTATTGATGTTTTGGGGACTGTAGTTTTATCTCTTCCTAAAATATATTTCAGAGCAATATAGATATAGATACAGATATATATATAGATCTAGATACAGATTTGCACCCAACTATACAAAAATATTAATGGGCATGAAAAATCAGATTGTAAGGGATGGCATCTAGCATAATACCCTATTCATTTTTAGAAGTAGAATGAGACTGAGGCAGAATTCAATTTAGTCTGACCTCTGCCTGAAGCATTTACACAGAAGCAGCCTTGCTTAAATTACCCCATTCCTCAGTCCTTCCTCTGCCCTGTCAGAACTTCACAAACATAAAGGAGGGAGATAAGGAAAAGACAGGAGCCACTTACGGCAATAAGCTACAGACTACTGCCCACACTTAGCCACAAATCCCTCTGCCCGAGACATCACCCCTCCAAGACATAGGGCATCACATTCCTGCCATGACCCAGCACCTATAGGATAGAAAGGACACTGCATCCCTGCCCGGTTGCCATAGCAACAAAGAAACTACAAAAGCAGGCAGGGAACAAAGAACTGGGCTTTTTATGTTTCCCCAGGTGGGAATGGGAGCACATGAATAACCAGCTAATTAATAAAGGTTCTGCAATTCCTTTTAATTTGGTCTGCCGTGGGCAATATATTCAATCCTGGCCATTACAAACTAAGTACTAACAAAACTACAATGGAAGACCTTAACACCCTACTATCACAAATAGACAAAAAGTTAACAAAGAAATACCAGAATTAAACCAAACCCATAAACACATGGGCTTAGTAGATGTCTACAGACAACTCACATCACAATACACATTATTTTCAGCTGCATATGGGATGATCTCTAAAGTAGACAGCATCTTAGCCCATAAAACATGCCAAAATGCAAAGGAACTGAAATTAGCCCATGCATACTATCAGAATACAGTACAAATCAAATTGGAAATCAATGGTCAAAAAACCCACAAAAACTCTGTAAACACATGGAAATTAAATAACAACCTATTGAACAGCCAATGGATCACAGATGAAATTAGAAAAGAAAATAGACAGTATCTAATGATACTGTCAAATTAAATGATAATGCTGATACAACACACTAGAATGTATAGGACACAATGAAAACAGACCTAAGAGAAAAATTTATAGTGTTGAACTCCAAGATCAGAACAACAGAATGAGCTCAAGTAAACAACCTAATACTGAACCTCAAATTTATAGAAAAAGAACAGGCTAAGTACAAAGCTCATACAAGGGAGGAAATTATTTAAGTTGGAACAAAAATTGACACAACTGAGACTAAGAAAACAATAGAAATAATCAATGAATCAAAGAGTTGGTTCTTTCAAAGAATAAATATAATTTATACATCCTTAGCCAATCTTATCAAAAAAGGGTTTTGTTTTTTTTAAAAAAAGAATCAAATCCATGCAATTAGGAAGGAAAATGGTGAAACCACAACAGATACTGCAGATAGAAAACACAGAAAAAATTATTTCCATTTAGATGGAAAACACAAAAGAAATGGACAGATTCCTAGATACATATAAATTTTCAAAGCTGACTCAAGAAGATGTGAACAGTCTAAATAATCCTGTATCTGTGAAATAAACTGAAGATGATTTTTTTTTTTTTTTTTTT
>NDGM011252125.1:15958-31489 GCA_002564305.1 Octomys mimax | reverse complement strand
TAAACTGAAATGGTAAGGAATAAGAAGCAAAATATGAGCACCTTCCCTGAAATAAGGGTAGATAAATTTTCTATAAAGCTTTAGCAAGTCTTATGCCTTTCTATATGTATGCATTGGGTTGTGATGAGAAAGACATTTTCATGATGATGGCCATGGTCAGAATACTTTAAGAAACACTGTGATGGGTTCATCATGGTCCAGTAGAGACAGGAACGTGTAACAAGTCTGCACCCCTGCACTGAAGGGATCAGAGGAAACCCGTCTTTATTCCACATTATCCATATGAAAACTCTTCATAATATCTTGCAAAGCTGTCAGGGATTCTCTGTCATGATCTCCAGTAATAGCTTGTATGCCCTCAAATTGAGCTAGATCTATAATTCAATCAGTTAAAAACCACAGTAACCATCTGGGTGTGTTCTAGGTACTGTGCATGATGAGTAGGAAGCACCAGCTGGAGGGAGAGGGCAGTCCCCCATGCCCAGGGCTGGAATGTATCTGGCTACTACAGGAGCAGAAGGTGAGGTGTGAGGAAGTTCTCAGAGCAGAGAGGACTCACAATTGGAAGATAAGAGGGAGTGTGTTGGGGCAGTTACTTAATGGAAATAGTAGGGCCAGAGGTACAGAAGCTGGGATTTCAACTTTATTTCATTGATTCATTCAACACACACACACACACACACACACACACACACACACTTTATTTCTTTGAGACATATTAATGAACAAAATTGATAAAATGCCACCTCCATGGAGTTTATTATACAGAGGGAAAGAAAAATAGATAAGTAAAGTACATAAATAATTTGGTAAATGAGCACCCTCTTATGGACCAAAAAATAAAAAAATAAAAATAGAGCAGAGGAAACGTGATTAGAGATGGGGCAGCCATTAGGGCCATACCGCCCTGAATGAACACATCTCCTCTGATCTCAGAAGCTAAGCAGGGTTGGGCCTGCTTAGTACTTGGAGGGAGAAATGGGGCTGTCTGTCCTGATTTTAAGAGGGAGATAATGGAATATACTTACAGTCTCAATGAAATAGTAATATACACATATTCTAGCAGACATTCTACAACGATCCGAGCATCATGTAACTTCTGCTTCACTGACCACTCTAGATGGTCAATCTTTCGGGTGTGGCGTGGACCTCGTGCTTTCCTAGGGAGCCGACGGGCCATTCCTGAGAGCGAGGCGAGGGGTAGCGACACAGGCGGCCTCCACATGGAGTTTCCAGAGCCATGGGGCTTCTCCACTTGAAGGAGGAGTTTCACCCTGTGGTCTGCGTTTTGCCCTTGGCTTCTCTTCCATGACATGTCCACAGTCAGCATAGTGTGAGGCACAGCTGAGGATGTCAGACTGTGGTCCCGGACACCAGTGTGACACTGTCGCTGGCCTGGTCTTCGGGCCGCATCAGAGCTGCAGGACCGCAGCCGTGGTTACTCTTAGCGGCCACAGTTTGGACAGCAGCCCCGCTAGGTGTTTTGCTTCTCTCTTAACGTGTAAGGCAGCACAGAGAACCGGGCACTAGCTCGGACACTCGGTTTCCCTGTCTTTCCATCCCCCACCTCTGGGAATAGGCCGGTGACTAGTTACCGTTTTTGTGTCTTGGACTAGGTCCCGCCGTGGCCCGCTCCCGCATGATCACCGAGGTCGGGCGGGCTCGGCGGGCAGAGCCGCGCAACGCCCAGCAGGGACGCGCGCGCGCCCGGCGCCTCAGGTTGCGCATCTGGCGCCGGAGCGCGCCCCGCGCAGTGCCCGCCGCGACTGTGGCGAGGGCTGGCGCTCCCAAGCTTGCCGGGCGCAGTTTCCCCGCGCGGGGGCACCAGAGCCCTCGGAAGTGTTAGGCACTGCAGTGCATTTTCCCAGTTCCCTTTTAAATGACTGCGGAAAAACAGGCTCTCGGAGCCGCAAATGGGAAGAAAGATTCTCAGACTAGGCTTGATATACCCGCAGCCACCATTTAACAGCGCCCGCAGAGCAGTTACGGTTTGACACCCGACCCTCCCGGACCGCCTCCTTCGTCCCCCGTGGGACCCCAGGCTCTGCCAGCTCTGGGGCTGCTCCTTAGCTGGATGCACGTTGCGCTCCTGGCAGCGCGGGCGCAGGGCACGCGTCCGCGCACACCCGCGCACACCGCACGCGCGCAAGGTACGGCGGGGGAGCCAGGGCTCGCGTGCCCGCGTGGGGGTGGGCAGCGCGGGGAGAGCAGCTGCGAGCGTGGAATGGCTGCGCGTGGCCAGGTTAGAGCAGGAGAGAAAATGACGCGGCGCCGCACCCCGACAGGCCGGACGCCCCGCGCAGCAGCCCAGTCCTCGCCAAGAGCGCACCTTGCCCTCACGCATCTCCATTTCGCGGGCGTGTGATGGCACAAAAGGACAAGAAAAAGACCCACGCAGACAGCTAAGTTGGGTGTGGACACTCCCCTTCTTCTCCACAAACACCCAAGGAAGATCCTCCCCAAAATCGATCTCCAAAGAGGTGGCCTAGAAAGGGGGCAGTGACCCTTGGCTGCCAGCGCAAAGCGCGTTTTGGCGTTTAGTCTTATTTGTTTGGGGCTAGCTCCCACCTCTTTTAGGTAGGGAGGAAAAGGAGAACTCAGCAGGGAGGGATAGGAAAGGGAGGTTCCTATAATACGAATCAGCGCATTTTTCAGAGCTGAACCAAACCCAGTTTCCATTTCAAACAGGGTGACAGTCTCTACTGCAGGGGCAGAGGAGACCTCCGTTTGAACCAGGGGCCGACAGGCGTCGAGAGGCAGAGCAGTCCATCCCAGAGGTACCTGGCTCTCAATGCATACACGCACGCACGCACGCGCGTGTCCACACGGCTGGGGTGTGTGCGTGTGTGTGCGCGTGTGTGAACTCCCACATGCTGCTGCTGTCTGCTCGCGGCCAGTGGCACTGCACTGAAGCCGCCTCCTCCCCGCTCGCCCCCAGATTCCCTCCCCTCCCCGTTGCTTTTGTCTGGAGGGTGTTATGCGTTTGTGTGTGTATGAGCGTGTGTGTTTTTGGATTTCAGACTAATTTTCTGGAGTTTCTGCCCCTGCTCTGCGTCAGCCCTCACGTCACTTCGCCAGCAGTAGCAGAGGCGGCGGCGGCGGCTCCCGGAATTGGGTTGGAGCCGGAGCCGGAGCCAGAGCCAGAGCCGGAGCCGGAGCCTCGCTGCTCCCTCTCGCGTGCGCTGTGCTCCGAGCCCGCGGCAGCAGGAGCCCAGACCCGGGCGCGGAGCCTGGTGAGCCGCCCGGACTGCGCCCTTCGTTGCCTCGGCCCTCGCGGTGCCCCTGGGTGGCCACAGCTGCTTCCCAGGTGGGACGCGCCGCGCCACCTGCCCGCGCCCTCCACACCCGAGGCCGTGGTGGATTCTGCAGCATCATTGGGGGCTCCGTCGCGGAGCCAGCGCCGCCGGCAGTCTGCGTGTTTTCCTTTAAAGAGCCCTTTGCTTGGCCTGTACCATGGAATCTTGTCCCGGGGACCCTGTCCTTACCTCTCTTCCCTCGGCCTCAGTTTTGGAGAGACGGTGGGCACACTGGTGGCCCCAGCGGCATCAGCGCCATCCGTAGGGCCAGTTAATTCCCAGGCCGGAGCCCGGCGCGCATCCATCCACAGTCTCCTGTCTGGGGTCGGGGTGGGGGTGAGCGAGGAGGGAGTGTGTCCCGGTTTGTTGTACATGGGGTCCTGCACTTGGTCTTATGTGTTTCTGTTTGTCCTCAGCCCCGAGGTGCGTGCCGGATCCCTGTGCGCGTCTAGCCAGAAGTCTGCGCCTAGAGCGTCCGTCCCCTGCGCTGAGGGCAGGTCCCGGCGTGTTAACCATGCGTCTGCGACCAAGGCCGAGCCCCGAGCTGCGTTAGCGCCCTCTGCGAAGCGCCCCGCCATGCCCCAGCCACTGTGAACCTTGCTGCCCGCCCAGATACACTCAACCCGGGACGAGATCAGCTTTGGACACCCTGGACTCTGCGCGCGCCTGCAACAAACACAGAAGCGTCCGGAGGACAGAAAGCGCAGGCAGGCCTCCCCCCGTCAGGTCGGCAGGGAAAGCCGGCAGGTGCGACGCGGGGACACACACCCGAGCTAGCACTGGCGACTAGGGATGTTGAGCTGGACGAGGTGGCATGGACCCGCCATGGCGCGGCTTTGGGGCTTCTGCTGGCTGGTTGTGGGCTTCTGGAGGTCCACTCTCGCTTGTCCACAGTCCTGCAAATGCAGTGCCTCTCGGATTTGGTGCAGCGACCCTTCTCCTGGCATCATGGCATTCCCGAGGTTGGAGCCTAACAGTGCAGACCCCGAGAACATCACGGAAATGTGAGTTTCTGGTGCTCTTCCTCCTCTTTTCTTACCTCGACCCTAGGATTCAAGCTGTCCAGGCGCACATCCTGGCTGTGAAAGCTGTTCCAAGTGTATGGAGAAGTCAGAAAGCAGAAATGTAGGCCGGGGCCATTTGTCAGTTACCTGTTTCAGTGGCTTGAGGCTGCTAGGACAAGGAGAAGCTTGACAGTTTTACATGCATCTATATGCCAATACTATAAATATATGTGCATTTTCGTTGTGGGAAAGAATTTTATATGCATTGTATATTCCAAAGATCTGATGAGTGTGCGGTAGGCTTTTTACATACAATAGCCTGGTTTGGGGCATTTTCATTTCATAAAATGTTCTATATATGCTGTTGGAGAAGTTCCAGTAATATTTACTAGAAAGTAGGCTAAAATAATTAACTTTAGAAGTCTGTTGAAATGAAGGAAAGTCTCCCTTGATATCTTTTTCTGAAGTTTGAAGTCAACTACTTTCCCTTTTCATCTATCTATCAAATTTTGTTTTGGAGATTGCATCCAGAGAGAGCCCTGAAAGTGATCTCTTAGTAAGAGGAGAAGTTCTGAGTGTTGAAATGCACTCACTCAAAACAGAAAATGTGATCGTCGGCAGCCTGAAAGCCCAGTCTGATTTAATTTGGACTTGACTTCCCAGAGATATAATTTTGAGACCATTTGGATTATGACTCTTGACTGTCCATTGAGTGCCATCTCAGGACTAGGTGGACAATAAGGCAGCGTGCAGGCTCTGGTGAATGCTGGCTCTAGCCTTGGGCCCCTGTGTCCCCCAAGGTGATATAACTTGTCCTTGCTTGATGGAGAGCAGGTCTGTGTATCTCTGTGCTCTCCTCTGAAGGCCTGGTGACAAATACATTACCAAGCAAGAACTCGCTGTCTTGTTTCTGGTGTTTCTAGGTCACCTCTGAGAAGGTGTTGCATTTTTCTGTCTTAAGGACTTTGCCACTTCATGCATTTCATGAACGTGTGGTTATATTCACCTGTGGAGACAATTACAAGGCAAAGTTTCCCCTGGCTTTCTTGACAGTGTTTGACACTGAGATAGGAAGCCCTGCCAGTCGGGCTTGGGCTGTGGCCTTCCGGTTGGCGAGTGCGCATGCTTTTACTACCCCCACAGAAAATGCACAGCCGTGTTTCTACCAGCGTAGTTGATGGAGACAACCTGTTTTTTATGTAAGTAGGAGACCTTCCTTGTCTTTGTTGCTGTTCTGCTGGTGATGCTCAAGTTATGAGGCTCGGAAGGAGGAAATGGCAACAAGACCGAGGGGAGCAGTCCAGGCTGGATCGCTGAGATTTGTCCAAGCAGCTGCCCGTGGGGCTCCGTGCAGGATGCCAGGGTCCCAGTGTTTTTGGCCAGGAAGGCAGCAGCGGGTGGGAGAGGAAAGGTGGGGAGAGCCTTAGCTGGGCTGGCCTTGGGCAGGGCAGGTCGAAGCTCAGCAGCCTGGACCCAAGAGTCAGTGGCCTTTTTTGTCAGAATCTGTGTCTTTTTATGAGGTGGTGCCAGCCAGTAGTCTGATGGAGGAGGCCGTGGAATTTGGGGCCCTTCAGACTGCTTGGAGACCATGGAGGAAGGCATAGATACAGTTAAATAGGGGGATTTTTTTCTGCCTGATTGTTTTTTAAAGTCTGTACTAGATGATAGACATATAATTTTTTAAAAAGTGAGATATAGCTGACGATTTTCACTTATTTTCACTTTACTATTTTAACACCTGGCTAAGGAAAAGATAAAATTGTCTTTAAATTTAAAAGAATATTATTTAAAATCTTCAATGTCTTAGCTGTTTGATATAGATAGAGCCTACACACTGCCTTATTTGGAACGAGATTTCTGGTATCTCACAATTGTTGCTTCTTTGGTATCTGAGAGCAAGTTCCTATCATCGGAATTTTTAAAATGGATTTTTAAAAGATTAACCTATTTTGTCCTTCTGTCATGGCACTCCCAGTTTCTACTCTAATGTTTTTCTTTCTGATTTAAAAGCCCAGTAGATTCTGGGGTATTGGGAGGGCTGTAGAGCTGCATGTTCAGGATGGGAGTTTGGAGAATGACACTAACCAGGCTGGCAGATGAGAGGTCTGGCTGAGGCGCATCTGTCCACCTGTTCCTTAGCTGTGCCCAAGCCCGGAACCTGGTGTCCCAGTGTCTGTCTGTGAAACTTGTCATAACACTTGTTTGGAAAACCATCAGATAGCTATTTTGAATTCTGCCTATCTGATCTCACAACATCAATAGATGAGCTTGCTTCACTCTCCTTATAAGCCCCTGTCTGTGCTTTTTCTTGCATTAATATTTATTTTGGTAACTTTGAGATTTTTGTCCAGTGGCTACCAGCTCCAGTTAGAACAAAATTTCCCATTTTTAATACTTGTTTTCTTTGATCCAGGGTGAACTCTAAAATAGTAAAGTTTTAATTTTTGGATATGTAGCTAAAGTTACATTTTCTATTTTTTTATACTAAGAATAATGTAAGAAATCTGCCCTTAAAACTTGCTAAGCAACAAATCAAGCATTGTGCATCTTCTGATATTTATAAATTAAGTCATCATGTCCCAGAGCTCAAAGGGAACTAGTGGCAGAGCATTTAAAAAAAATACTTATGTATAGATGAACTTAACAGTTGGATATTTTTATGCTTTCATGTATATTTCAAGTTAAGATGAAGTACTGCTGATAAAGTCATGACAATATGTCTTTTTAAAAATCTTCCCATCAAAATATTGTCTTATATCCTTTCCTTACTGACATGGCTAGCACTATGTATTTCTTTCTATAGACACATTATGCCTGTTTATTACCACACTGCTAAATGGTCACTCCAGATATTTGCAATTAGTTATACCACAGCAGTGTTAAATTAAGTTGAAAGCCAATGCCAGTGTCACATAGAAGTGGAATTTGAGTGAAGTGGGCTGTTGCAATTATGTAACTTGGCATTTACGTCTCAGTTGTATCAAGCGCCAAAGTGCACGGCAAAGGGCAAATCTGTCTCACCCAGGTGGTAAAAGGCAGGGTTAAAATAAAGTGGGGAGGATTTTTCACTGTACAGCTCAGTAGTGTTAACTAAAACTCCCTTGCAGTGGCAAGGCATGGATTTTTATATTGTCCACCTCTTTTGAAGGCCAGCAGGGGTCTTTTTCTAAATTCCATGGGTGGGGTAATATTTGTAAATGAGTCTAATTTATTTTGACACAGCACAGACAGAATTTGCAGCTTCTCCTGTCAGAGCATTTATGCGCAGCTTATTGTTGGCTTGGTTAAACAACTGTGATGTCATTCTATTAATACATTGATTTTGGCCCTCTCACCTTCAGAAGCTTTGCCATCACAATTAATTGTACTGTACTTTAAAAATCCTGGCATTCACTAGAATTCAGTGAAAGGCATCTGTCTTTATTTCTCTGATATTTACTTCTCATCGTCTCCACTGGGGATTCTGGAATTTGGATTGTGCTTTTCCTGCCTTTAAGAACCATGCATTTACATTTTGAGTGTGGTTACATAAGCCACACTGGACTTGTTAATAAATAAAGCAGTCTAATTTACATCATTCATTATTTAGCACAGTTTGCAAGCTGGAGCTGAAAGCACACCGTCTTCATGGCGGAGGTATTTAGAGGCTTTGGCTCAGCATAAGCATCTGGAGGCTTGTAGCTCTACATCTCCAATCCCTGCAAGACCAAGAGTTTTGTTGTGCTGGGTGAAATAATGGAAAAGCCCCACGACCCCGCTGACACTGCTTTCCTCTACCTCCCCCTTCCATCACCAGTCACTGACTGTATAGGAAAATGTGTTTGATTTTTTTCTTCTCTGAAAAGTGATATTTCCTTGTGGGAATTCAGAGCGCTAGTGTTAAGAGAAGCGCCTGGGTCATATGTTATTACAAGCGAGTAATGGCAGGTTGAGATGGTGTGGCCACAGCTTTCTCCTGCTGAGTGTAGGCCTCTTCAGGGCCGTTGCCTGTCTCTACCCCATAAACCTTTTTTTTTTTGGGTCTGTTTCAATATTCCCTTGTGAAGACATTTCTAAGCTGACAACTTGGCTATATAACTGAGTTGAAGTCCCTTTTTCCCTGGGAACGGTCTGTATGATCTCTTTGAGTATATCTAGGTCAGAGGAGTATACAGTCTAGAGTTTTTGTTTAGCTGGGGAAGGGAAATTGAATTTCTTTTCGTTTCCTTTTTTTATTGCCTTGGATACTAAGCAAGTGCCTTGGCTTTAACTCTTTACTTATCTTGCCCATTAGGGAAAGAAACCATATCAAACCATTATTAAATATTGTTCAGTGGCATTATCTTTCCAACTAATTTGACTCTTGCACTTCTCTAAGAGATTCTCACTGGTTCAGAAACTATAAGGTAGCATGTGGATTGAATCTGCTGCCCCTGGGAGCAAATGTCAGCATGTAGTCTTTCTCGATGCTGTAAGCCAATAAGATTTGGGGAATAGATGTTGAAGTCAAGCAAACTTTTTCCTTGCTGGATGTGTGATGTGTGAAGTGTGATGTGTGAGGTGTGAGGTGTGATGTGTGATGTGTGATGTGTGATGTGTGAAGTGTGTATGTGTGATGTGTGAGGTGTTTATGTGTGATGTGTGAATGTGTGTGTGAGAGAAAGGAGAGAGAGAGAGGAGTGAGAGGAGAGAGAGAAAGAGAAAGAGGGAGAGAGAGAGAGAGGGAGAGGGAAAGAGAAAGGGAAAGAGAGAGGGGAGAGAGAGAGAGAGAGAGAGAGAGAGAGAGCTGAACCTTGGCTTATTAATAGTTGATTGATCACTTTCCTAAACTACTTTGTCAAGCTATTTTAAAACGTACACCCCACCCTCCAGTCCCAAATGGCAGTGATCTGAGCCCTGCAGTGGCTTGATAATTTCAGCTCTGCATTTGATCACTAATCAATCTCCATTTTAAAGAGCAAAGATCCCACAGAATCAGGGTGCCTTCTTACCACTTACCTTACTCTCTAGAGTGTCCAGGGACCTGGGAAGTCATAAATATTGATCTAGGAGATGAATGAGGGAATGCTCCTGAAGTTATAAAACCTTCAGAAAAGTGGTGCACAGATATTAAGTTCTTACTTGAAATGTTTCTGAAAATAAATAAATGAGCACCTCCTGGAAAACTGGGGAGCACGTTCCTAAGTCACACTAACTGGTTACCTTGTTATAAAGCAGTCCATAGCTGCTGGGGCCTCAATTTATCAGATGTAAGCTGAAGGTGTTGGATTTGATACCCAGAGGAGTTGCTCCTGGCTCTGAGTCTCCACAGCGCATCAGCCAGGGAGCCCAGTGATTCCTACATCAGCTGGGAAAGACAGGGATCATGTCCAGTACTGCAGGCAGCAGCACATGAACCTGTGGATCTCCAGTGTCAGGGTGTGGACGTATTTTCAGTACGGCCATGCGGTCCCCCAAACTGTGTCTTTGTAAATGGGAGCTGCTGACAAGGCTCGTGGTGGTAGCTCTGGGGTGATGGGCCCACAGTCCCTGGGTCAGTGTTCAGAAGGGTCACTTTGTCTTTGCAAAAATCTAGGGCATTAAAGAGTGTCCCAAGGATGCAACTCATCAGAGGCCTTGCGGGGACTAGAAACCTTTTCTTGGAATATCCTTGTGAATTGTCTCTGCCTTGCTGTGGACCCCCTTCTGCTTCCTGTCTTTAGCCCAAGCAGCTGGATCCAGCACTCAGTTGAGAAATAGCAGCAGGAGGAAGACAAGTTTAGGATGACTAACCTGTGCAAACTGTCTCTCTAGGAAACAAAGTAATTGAAAAATGCAGAAGCTACTTATCTCAAAGCAGAGCCTTATCTTTGCATAACAAAGGACTCTGGTTAAGTTTACTATTTTTTTTTTTAAAGATTCAAATGTTCCTCTTCTTTAGGGAATTCATAAACTAAAGTTGGGCAGCAAAGGGAAGTCACAGAACACAGCAGGACAAAGGAACTCACAGTGCTTCCTGTGAAGTCTGCTAACTCCTAGGAAATACCTAGGCCAGACCCCCACCCCCACTCGGCATCCCAAATGGCCTAAGATTGACAACCAAGCCAGTGAACAAAATCCAGAAATCAATCAGTAACCACTCTGTGTGCGTTCTCCATGGTTTTTCCAGTAAGAGCCCACTTCTGATACATAGCTGTGTTTTCACACCAGGCATCTCCTCTGGGACCTGAAAGGTATTTTAAAGTCATCTGCTTATTTATTTGTGGTACCGGGAATTGAACTGAGAGCCTTCACACTGAGATTTATCGCAAGCCTTTATGCTTTAATTTTTGAGACAGGGTCTTGCTAAGTCCCTGTGTTGGCTGGGCTTGGCTTGAAGTTGTGATCCTTTTGCCTCAGCCTCTCAGTGTTGGAAGTATAGATGACCTCACTGTGCCCACCTAGACATCTGTTTATTTAGGTTTAACTCCTCCCCCTGCAGCAGGTGGGGTAGTTGTGACAAGCTCTGAGGGACTGTCCGGCTGACTAATTTGCCTGGGTACTCTGGTCCAGCAAAGTGTAGTGGGAGCAGGAGACTTTCTAGTGTCTCACCCAGTGCTGGTTTGCTCAACCTGTTGTCCTGCCTGGGCCTCAAGTGCCCAGCGATTCTAGTTGAAGTTTGCTTATAGATTAGACATGAGGGCCAGCAAAGGAGGTGGCCTGAGCCCTCTTCATGTTTCTCTTGGTGAAATCTGCCCATTCCCTTCTCTTGCAGTCTGTGATTGAGAATAAATATCTATTGGTCATGCACCACTTAGAGCTTCCCCCCTTTTCTTTTTACTACAAATAGGGGCCGAGTCAGTCATTTAGCATATTGTCCTGTTCTGTAATCTTCATTTCTCCAGAATTATCTATACACACACAAATATACATACACATACTAGAAAGACATTTGTGTGTGTCATGGGCCTATGAAAATAGAAATGAGACAAACTCTGCTGTGTTGTTTTCAATTTGATATCTTGAATTATGAATATTTTTTTGCTAAGGATTTGCCTCCTTCACTACTTATTAATGTTGTTTTTGTCCTTCTGGCCAGGCTTTCTTGGCCAGGATCTGACGGGATGGCTTCTCTGAGTAAAGTTACATATATGTTAGTGCGCTGGCCTTGTAGCCGATCCGGCTGTTGCTGAAGGACCCACTGAGTCTGTCTTCTGGTCAGCTTTCAACACAAATGAAAAATATAATTTAACCCAAAATATATTGACATTTTATGGTACAGTTTAAAACGAGGCTCTTCTAAGGTGTAAGCTTCTCACAGTGGCTCTTCATACTCCCTGTGGTGTGCAGTCCCTTGCCAGAGAGGCAGAGGCGCCCAGGCCTCAGTGTTTAGCTCTTGCTCACTGGTCCAGCTTCCTTCTGCTGCTGCCTGGGAAGGTGTGTGCAAGGCTGGAACATGCTGGGCAGGGGAGCTTGACACAATGACCTCAGAAGTCCCTGGTGAGGTACAATTTTTAAAAAATAAAAATGGAATACAACTGACCACCCACCTCAATATAACAAATCAACAAACCAGTACACTTTTCAGTTTCTTGAGTTTTACTTCCAAACCATGCTGCTACCACCCCAAAATGCAAAGCATATCCAGGCAGCATTGCTTCCTGGTTGTGCCTCCTGTGTATCCTGGGCAGTGATCTGGGTCTGTGTATCTGTGAGTTCGTGCACTGGAACTAGATTCCCAGGGTGGTGGAACTGGAAGGTGGGGTGTCTGGGCCTGCAAGGCCATCAGAAATGGGGTGAGTGCCCTTCTGAAATAGACCTTTCTGGGAGAGCTTGCTTGAGCCTTCTCCCGCTTGAGGGCACACAGAAGCTGCCACCTGTGAGAGATGGGTGCTCACCAGATGCCAGATCTGCTTTTGCCTTATCTCTGCCTCTTGCATGTGAGACATGCCTTCCTGTTGTTCCTGAATTATGGGGTCTGAGGGGATTTGTTATAGCAGCTGGAACAGGTGAAGACACCTGGGCTTGGTTCTCTCTTATGGTGACTCTTCAGTGTTTTCTGCCTCTCATTCCTTCCTCACTGCCCATAACACATACACACACTGTATGGAGCTGTTTGAATATAAAGACCCCTTGATGACTGTGAAGGAATCTTGGGTTGTTTATGCTCTTTGGGTGGTGAGCCATGGGAGGCCACCATTGTTCCAGTAGAACCTGGGCTGTATGAGGTTAACACAGAGAGTGGTGACACAGGATAGGAAGTTGGCCTAACTGGAAGGAGCCTGGGTGGGAAGGTAAGCTGTGGAGTCTTCCATGGTTTGAGTGTGACAGATGCTTGGTCCCTAATGTGCTGGCACTGGGGTGGATGGTGACGCCCTTCTGAGGTACGTCTTGATTAGGAGAGACTTGGTCTTCAGGCTCATTTTGGAATGAGGTAAGTCTTGAGGAATTGGATTAGAACAGGCTGTTGTAAAGAGTCAGCCTCTTTTGCCTCCATCTTACACCACGTCTATTGTGTGTAAGCAGTTCCCAGCCTAAGGTGGCAGTCACCCAACTGAGGTTTGTTGTTTTCTGTGTGAGATAAGTTTTGATTCTTGGCTATCCCCACTCATGTTGCCCTAGAGTGAGCTGGAGAGGTCAGCAGCTGACCTTGGCCTTTAGTGCCATGGAAGGGCTAGAGACCTTCTGAGCTGCCCCTTGGCACTCTATTGATGTTAAGATCTCATCCTCCTAGGGTGGCTTCTACTGACAACTTTCTTTCTCACCTGTACCTGCAGTTCCTTTGACACCTGACACTGGCTTTGAAGCAGAACTGCTACGTCTCCTCCACAGGGAGGAAGTGAGGAGTTTTTCTTCTCACACTTGCTCACCCTCCTTCTACCGCTTATTCATCACTGCCCTTTCCCTTCTCCATTTGAAGCCAGATGTCAGAAGTCTGATTGCAAGATGAGTACAGATTCATTAGGTCTGTTTCCTCACTTCCTAATCCATCTCCATCCACTCTTTCACCAAATTCACACTGTTACAGTCCTGAACACCTCCAAGGGCCATGTTCCTCTGTCTAAATCTTAGTTGACTTCCTAGCAGAAGGTGGTCTTCTTCTCCCTCCCTTCCTGGAGCACCCTTTTCCTCTGCCTTAGTGCCACCACACCTGTTTTGCTTCCCCATCTTTCTTGTGGGGTTCCCTTTACACTGTTCCCCCTTTCTAGATCAATATCCCTGAACTTTGTGTCTTCCAGTTGCATCGTTGGTTGTCTTCTTTATTCTAATAATGTCTTCTTGTGTGTGTGTGTGTGTGGTCCCGGGGATTGAACTCAGGACCCTGTGCTTGACAGGCAAACATTTATTCTGCTGAGCTAGATCCCTGACCCTCTAATAATGTCTTAATCTGTGTTTCTATCAACATCCAGGGTGACCTTTGGACCCACATACCTCCAGCTGTCAGTTGAACACTTTTCTTGGCTATGGGATGCTGAATCATACTGAACATTTACAAATTAAATTCCCAGGTCTATTTCTAGTGTTCTGATTTTAGTGGCCTCATGGTACATTCAGTGACACAGGCCAGAAACCTGGACTCCTCAGTCTCTTTAACCATGATATCCATTCACTTAGGAAATGTTGCAGCTCTCTTTCCTAAACACTTCATATGTTTGCTTACTTTTAAAAAATTCTGCTGCCTATTTCTTCTTTCTTTCTTCAGATATTGGTTGGGGTCTTTCTATGTCAGGCTCTACGCTGAGTACTTGAGATATGGTGAGAAAGACTGACCTGGTCTCTTCTCAACAAGATGATAATCAGGGGAGGGAATGAAGATCATGTAAATTCTACTTNTTTTTTTTTTTTTTTTGTAATTTGGTAAGGTTATACAGGGTCTGCAAGGTCTATAGAGTCTCACTACATAGATTGGACTCATAGTGATTCTCTTATGTTCAGCCTTCCAAAGAGTTGGGATTACAGGTGCACACCACCATGCCAAGTCTCAATCCTGTCTCAGTGCACCCCAGGGGTGGGGTCAGCACAGCATGCCAGGGATTGAACCCAGCCCCTGTGTCTGCCTAAGCAAGCGCTTCAATCTGTTAAACTATTTGGCTGGCCCAAAATTGGAGAAGGATTTTTTTTTGCCAGTTCAGGCTGCCTTAAGGGCGGGTCTGGTGCACCTTGTAGAGCTGGGGATCAATCCGCGGTCCTATGTGCCTGACTGCATTTGCCCAAGTGGCGCTTTAAACAACTGAGCTATCTGGAAAGCTCCCTCCACATCTAAGTTCTTGTGTGAAAATAATTTAACAATGCCACTGTAGTCTCCATCCAGAACACTGCCACAGCTGTCTTGTCTGCATTCTTGCCTTTAGCCTGGCCCTCTTTACTGATTGTCACCTGTTAGCCAGAGTGATCTTTTAAAATACTGATCTTATCATGTCACTGTTTATAATTGCCATGGACTTCCACATGTGTCTCAAAGTAAGGACTAAAATTGTAGATTTTTTCTTTTAGTTTTCTAAAACCATAAATCCAGGTCATCATTGTATTGCAGTAGAAAGCAGTCTACAGCTCTTCCATGGAATAGAATACACAGAGCAGCAAAACAGTTTCTTGCCCACCCACAGATCTATAAAGGAGAACAAATTATAACTTGAAGCTTGCTTAGGGATCTTGGAGTTAGAGCTGGGGCATTTAATTCTGCATTTAAAATGTTCCCTGGCATGAAGCTGAGCTTGCCTGAGGCATCCGTCTTCATGATGGCAGAGTTGTCACAAAGGCAACATGGAGCTTGAAGAACTTTGGTGAGACCCGTGTCCCTATGTGGGCCTCCTCTCCTCTCCGTTCTTCACTGCCCAGCACGTGCCTCATCCACACATTCTTTCTCTGGAAAGGTAGGGGCCTTCAGTCACAATTTCTCATGCAGAGAGCCTTCAGATTGTTTAAAGTGGTTTTGCGTATCTTTTCCCTGAAATACATTCTAGTATGGGATTTTATTAGTAATTAACTTTTTTAAAAAAGTAATACTTCATCTTGATAGAAAATGCAAGCAAACTAAGGGTGGTGATGCATACCAGTAATCCCAGCTATTCCAGAGGCTGAATTAGGAGGATGGAACAACTGAGGCAGACTTGGATGACTTACTCTGACCCTGATTGAAAATTTTTAAAAAGTGAGCGGGACTGTGGTTATACCTCAGTGCTCCTGGTCCCACAAGACAAACCAAACAAAAACCAAACCAAAATCCCATACATATACAGTTACATTCTCTTAATGAATAGAGGGATTTGTTCTAATGGTGTTTGTAAGTAGGA
>NDGM011252125.1:0-15908 GCA_002564305.1 Octomys mimax | reverse complement strand
TAGGAAGAATGTATACAATGTGTTAATTATTGAAACTGTCCTACCAATTTGGTTTGAAAAAAATAATTTTTCAATTTACAATCTATTAAAATAAAATAAAAAATAAATTTAAAAAAATCCCATACATACACACAAATGCAAATAGTACAAAGGAAAAGTTGCTTCTCCCATTATATTTCAACCTTCGATCCCTCAGTCCCTCTCTCCAATAGCAACAGCTGATTCTCCTTTGGGTGTCTCCTGGAGAAGCAGTCTACTTACATGCATAGGACACATGTGGCTGTTGTTGTCTCCACGAAAGTGAGAACGTGCTGTAGTCACTGTTACACAGCCTAATGTTCCCGCATGGGCATATGCATGCCAAGCATTTTTCTTCGTAGTAATCCATTAGATAGACTGATTTATTTAACCCAGCTCTTACAAAACAGTTTATGAGAAAAAAATAAATCCTACAAAGCTTTAAGAGGTAAAGATGTAGTATTGGTACGTAAAAGGACAGACTGATTATTGGAATGAAGCAGATCTGTTAACACAGAACTTGGTGTGTAACCCGTTGCACATGGAAGTGATTTTACATTTAAAAAGAGATTCTAGAATTTGAATTGCAGGGACATTGAGCAGACGGTTGTGATTTTGTTGGATATTTCCAAGTTGTCTTACACAAGAGGTCACATTATTTCATTCTTCCACCAAAACTGGAAGGCACCTGTCTGTCCTTTTCTCCCTCCCTCCCTCCCTCCCTCCCTCTTTTCTCTCTCTCTCTCTTTCTCTCTCTTTCTTTGTACTTGGGAATTGAACTCAGAACCTTGCCCTTGGCAGACAGGCACTGGCCCTGCTTTTCTTTAACTAACTCAATACAATTCATGGTCCAACCTTTTGACTCTTGTCAATCAGATTTCTGAGAAACAGTGTCACATTTGTTTCACTTTGCAGTTTTATAATTATGATCCAGAATGAGGGCCTTTCACATCTTTGTAAGTCATCTGTATTTTTTTTCAGTGATTTATGTTGCCATGTGCCTTAACCATTTTCTTTTTCTGTTGGTTTGTGGTGGCCTTTTAAAAAATTCATTCAAAACTGTCTTTTGACAGTAGAACAGTTGTCCTTTTCCTAACATTTTGTACATCTTCTGATGCCAATTATGGATTATGATATCCTTTCCTCTTCCTTCCCCCTTGTCTGCCCTTTCTCCTTCTTATAAAGTACAAATAATTTTTTAAAAATAATGTTTACTATTTCCTTTATCGCATCTATGTTATCGATGTGGCCAAAAAGGGCTTCCCTTTCCTCACTATATAAACCAAACTTCCTATATATTTTTTCCTACCATTTTAACTGTTTTGTACTTTTACACTTAAAGCTTTATTCCACCTGGAGTTTTGAAATGAGAGAGGTGTGGTAGCAACTTTTAAATTATTTTTTCAAGGTAGCAAATCAGATTATTAGGTGTCTCAACACCATTAATATTCACCCTTCTTGATATTCTGCCTTTATTGACTAATTTAAGTGCTTATTGTATAGTAGGCCACCCTTGCATTTGTGCCTGTTTGAGGATCTGTGTTACTATCTTAGCCCTTGGTCTACTCCTATGCCAGTACTACACTTCTGCTTCCCAAAACTTCTGAAGATTAGAAGTTTTTTGTTTGTTTGTTTTGTTTTGGAGTATGAGTCTTATTTGTCAGCTTTCGCTTTCAGAGTTTTCAGAACCATTTTTGCCTGATAAGTTTTCCACATGGATTTGTGGAGCTGCTGCCCAGCTTCCCCCTCTTATTGGTGTTTTCTGTTAGGATAATGTTCCTCTGTGCAGCACAGCTCCTGCCTTCTTCACAGGTCGTACACTACACAGTGTCTTCAGATCCAAAGTGGTGCTTGGATGCAGCCACCCTGGGCCTTGGCCCTGACTTCTAGTCTCTCTCTCTCTCTCTCTCTCTCTCTCTCTCTCTCTCTCTCTCTCTCAGGCTTCCAGGGGCTGTGACCTGAGCCTAGAGCTCTTTCCTACTGCATCCTCCTTGGTGACTCCTGCTTTTCCTTCGTGTCTCTCTTTGTGCTTTTCGTGATGTGGGTCCACCACCATGAGCTCATACAGGCAGTCCAGGCCCCTCAGCATTGTGGCACATGCCCATGTCCCTGTCTGTGCATACCACCAGGGCACACACTGCATGAAGGCAGGCAATGCAGCCTATGCACAGCTCTGTCCTAGCAGCCGCACAGTGTGCCAGTTCTTTGAGTTGTGCAGGTACACATGGCAAACGTGTGAATGCTGTCTCCACACACGCGTGAAGCTGTCCTTTAGAATTCCAAATCAGACTATTTATGACTTGGTCTCTGAACCACTGATGCTTAAACCCCTAAGCAGGACTCTTCTGAAGGCATCAGGCTGAGATGTTTATGTATATAATTACCCTTTATGGAATTAAAACGCACAGTGCTAGTTCATGCACAGTAAGAAGTCAGTGGAAAGGCCAAGCCTAATGAGGTAGGCTTCCACCAGGAAGAGTTCCATGGAGGGAGGTGGGGAGGGTGTGGGCAAGCAGTGTAGAAGGGGGAGGGGTGCTCAACGACAGAGATAAACCCAGGGAAAAAGAACTATCCCAGGGACACCTGATCTCCAGCCGACAAATGGGTCTAATGAGAAAGATTTGTGCTTCTCTGTCCCGTAATAGCTAATAATGGATAGTCCTGTGGATCAATTGCAGTTTTCCCTGTGACTGCATTTATGGTACTTCTCATAAAATGTGGTGCAGGAGTGAGATTTCAAATGTGATTTATCCTTCTTGTAGTATGATAGTAGAGACTGTTTATTTCTCTCCAAGAACTAAGGTTATAAAAAGATGTCAGAGCCAGTTTAATACAGCATCTCATATATGCACTATTATGACTTTGCAGTCCACATGCATTAGGCTGGTCTTATGAATGTTTAATAGGGATGCCTTCATAATTATAATAATTAACACTATCAGGCATCTGAGAAATTTTGATAGTTGTTTGTAAAATTGATAATAAAACAACTGATAGACATAAGAGATTGGAAGGCTTTTAAAAATAGAGTAGAGGGGCCGGGGAGATGGCTCAGTAGAATAAGTGCTTCCCTGGCAAGCGCAAGAGTCTGAGTTTAATCCCCGGTTCCGCAAAAAAAAAAAAAAAATAGAGTAGGGAAGTCTATAGGTGAACAGCTTGTGTTGAATAATCAAAAAAGATAATTCTCCCTCAAGATAAATAACATCCGCTTATTTCCATTTATACAATGAAGTATGTTCATGATATACATACAGATGAAAATATTTCAGGCTCCACATGTATTTTGACAGTTAAATTTGTTTTAAAGGAATGGGCATTATGAAACTGACTTATGGTATTTGACTCTCAGGAGAAAAGTCTGATTTTTGGTGAGTCACGGGTCTCTTGGTAAGCCTGGGTGACCCTCTGGCATTTAACTTCTAAGCTATCTCCTTTCTTTTCTGTCTGAGAATTGTTCTCTCACTAGTGAAATAGTGACTTTTGAAACTGAGCTCACTGGTCCCTTTTACTTACTCAGCCTGCCCTAGAATCCAGTCATTACTATTCTTTCATTACATTTAGTATCTATCTATCTATCTATCTCAGAAATGGATAGCTATTCCATGGACAAAGTTATCTTTACCCATGGGTAGCTGAGATGGAGGTCAGGAAATAACTGTTTATATGGGTGCTGTTGAATGATTGATTATATCCTACATTAATTTGGATAGTCAACAAATATGTTTCGAGCATGTCTTTTCATTTGGCATTTTTTACATATTTACTATTTTGGTTCTGGGTATCAAGACTTATGTCAGCTTCCACCATATATACTTTTTGAGGATACAAACAGCCCTCCTTCCAGTTAGGTCACCCTCTTCCTCTCTCTCCCAACATCTCAAGGGACCTCCCATAGAGCTGTATGTACAATGTAGGCTTCTGAAGTTGGTCAGCATCACCATAGACTGTAGACTTGGACTTCACCCTCTCCCACACTGGCACACGGAAGATGATAAGGTGCACCATCATTTTTTGTGGAGAGCTTGGGCAGGAGACAACACTTGTGGTAAGGCCAGACTCCTGGCTGGTTAACAGCTCCTGTAGTGAGTGTAGGGTAATGAACCCCTGCTATTTTGTACTCATAGCTAAAGCTTTGAGCTTTCTGTGTCTCTATATCCCCATCTGGAAAATGGGTCAACGACAGAACCTTTTTCATTAGAGGGCTGTGAGGTTACATTGGGCCGAGGCATGTAAAATGTTTGTAATAGCACCTGACACACAGTTTGCATTCTGGTAGGATTTATTCTGTGTGGCCATCCTCAGCTGTGTTGGACTGGAAAGCAGATTCTGCAGGCTGGTGGAGAACTGAAACGTAAATGGCTCTGCCTTGAGTTTGGCCCTGAATAGGTGCTGTGGCCAGTAGTGCCTTTGGAAAGGGGGTTCATTTCCTTACTGCAAGTGGTGTGTGCCTTGCGGGTTTGCTCATGGCAGTCCTCTTGCAGGGCCTGGTGTGCTCAGCTGATTGGGATACTGACCGTTTATGTGCTGAGCGGTCATGAGCCAGATTTAACCAATGCTTTCTTCAGGTCACAGTCTTGGTGCTGTGGTTTGGTATAGTCCATAGTCCTCATGTCAGATTGTTTACTGACAGCTCCTCTGAACCCTGAGGCAGTCAGTAGGTGCTCCATTGGCTTTTAAAATCATTCTTACCCTTTAACTGTAAGCCCTTTATCAATGATATATTTTTCTTTTTAAAAATTGTAGTAAAATACAGATAACATAAAGCTTGCCACTTGAACCTTTGAAAAATGACAGTTCCATGGCACTAACATTGATGCCCAGGGCCCCGCCATCCCCTGCCACCTGCAGAACCCTTGCATCTTGCAGAACTGCAACCCTGTGTACTGCACAGTGGCTCCCTGCCCTTGGCAACTGCCACTCTCCCCTCTGCTCTTGTGAATGCCACTTCCCTATGTACGTAAGGAAAAAAGAATGTGCTTTTCTAACATTGATATAACCCTCCAACTAAGGGTTTATACAGGAGATTTGCTTAGGAATTTTAGATGCACGTACCCGCCTTTCTACCAAATAACTTCTCTATATTGTAGGCTTATGCAAACCCTTGCAATTGGGATTCCTTTCCAGTAGTATTTTGTAGATTAATAGCAAAGAAACTAATGTATACCCCTCCATAAAAATGAGCAGAGGTTAGCACAAGAGGTGCAACCATGAAAGGAAAGTTGAGAGCGCCCAGCACGCTGGCGCTGTCTCTACTCCCACCACCTATAAATGTTGGCTGAAGAAATGTGCCCGAGTCACCACGGCCCCTCCAGGAGATTCCAGAGTTTTACCACTTGAATCATTCTTCATTCTAGATGCTGTGCCTGATGCTCATTTTTCTCTGTGCCATGCTTGATCTGTCCTGATACTGGAGCAGGAATATGAGCTCCAACATTTCTCTTAGTGGGGAGTGATTTAGCCTGACGGAAGGCCAGGAGCTCTCCAACCGCATTCTGCTGCAAGCCATGCTGACTTGGATGCTGCCTGAATTCTTACAGCCCAGGATGGTCACGGGAGTGACCCTCGTGACTCAGAAATAGAGCATTGGTTTGCCTGAAATAACAGGAAACAGAAAAAGACATTAAAAAAAGATAACTTACATATTTGGATTTGAGTTTCAAGCTTTCATTTTTTATGAGCATTCCTTCTGTGGTTTAGGAATGCAGAAAATAAAAGAAAAAATAGATGAAATTATTTACTATTACTTTTCTTGAAAGCAAGAATAAAATCTTCCCATCAGCATATTTTATGGATCAACCACTTAATTTTTATAGAATAAATACTACAAATGTGACAATTTAACATCAATATTTGAATAACTGATGGTCATAATTTTGTATAATAAGGTTAATAGAGTAAAAATGAGAGAGGATAAGAAGTAGAAAAAGACATAAAAACCCCATCTGCCCCTAATGGCTGGCAAAGTAGCTGTAGCTGAGCTCAACACTCACTCTCAACTTCCTGGCAGTGCAAAGTGAAGCTCATTATTCGGAAGGAGCATGCCTCCTAATTCCACAGGAACACAGCTCTGTCTGGCACTGTGTGCTTAAAGGAACAAGAATGAGGCGACGCTCAGCTTTTATGAAAAATACAGAAGTAGATTTCATTTCTTCCTCCTGCGAAGGCCGGTGAGAGCTGGGCGAAGAGACCAGGCGAGGACGCCAGCTCTGCGAGGAGTCTACAGCCATCCATGGATTGCAACCTCTGGAGCTGTAATGACAAGCGGGCCCAGCACAGGGGTTTGTGCTCCTGCTCCCACACCCCCTGGGCTGAGCGAGGCTCCACAGAACCAGAGCGCTGATCGCTTGATCGCCTCTGACCAGAGCCTGGAAGATTTTAGCCTCTGCTTCTGGGGAAGGCCCGATTCATTCTCTTTGCAAACCAGACAGACAGATGGTGGGGGCTGACATCTTTGTATGAGGACTGAGCAGCTCGGCCTCTCAGTGGAAGCCGCCCCACCTGCCTGTGGAGAGGAGCTGTGGCAGTACCGGCAGGAGGGCCTGCGGGCGCTGGGAAGCCACTCTGTCGCTGCCCCCGACCTTGGGCAGGGGATTGGGACCCCAGTGTGGCAGAGATGGTTTTGGCCTGGAAGCACATGTGACCAGGTGGCTTCCTGGGCTGTGGGGGAAGCTCCCTCCAGCTCCCACACTAGCTTCGACCTTGAGAGCAGTGCGACCTTGAGAGGAAGGTTCCCCGCATGAGCCTGCCAGGATGCATTGGCTGTAGAGCGCACCCCAAGTCCCCACACGAGTGCCTGGTGCTTCACACTGGCTAGTGTTAGAAAATAGCATATCAGAACCTAAACAGAAACCGAGTACTTTCTTGGCAGTAATTTAGGATTGGGATTATTGTCCTTCTGAAGCTGTTCAGGGTTTAATATGGTAAAACTCTGTCATGGTATCTGCTATGAACTTGGTTTTCTTGTGCTTGGTCTCCTAGGTGTGTTTGTTAGCTTTCTCTCATTGCAGCAAAATACCTGCAGTAAGCGGTCTGAGGGTGAGAAGTTTGTTTTGGCTCATGGTTTCAGCCCACAGTCACTTGGCTTCTCTGCTTGAACCAAAACTTCATGGGGAAGTGATACTGCTCTGCTCATTGTGGATTGTGGCTGGGGAGAAAGGGGCGGGGGCAGTGAGGGAAAGAGACAGACAGACAGACAGGGAGAGAGACAGAGAGGAGACAGACAGAGGAGAGACAGACAGAGAGAGGAAAGAGACAGAGAAAGAGGAGAGAGACAGAGGCAGAGAAAAAGGAGAGACAGAGAGAAAGGAGACATAGAGAGAACAGAGACAGAGAGAGACAGAGACAGAGAGGAGAGAGACAGAGAGAAAGGAGAGATAGAGAGAGGACAGGGAAAGAAAGAGAGAGATGAGAGACAGAGACAGAGAGAGACATAGAGAGGGAGGGAGAGGAGACAGACAGACAGAGAACTGTGTTCCTAGTGGCCTAATGTCCTATCACCAGGACCCCGGTGTAACACTGTAAAGGTTCCCCTACCTTCCAGTCGCACCTGCCTGGGACCATCCCTTTGTATGTGAGCCTCTGAAGCACAGTTGACGTCCAGACCATCACTGTGTGACCCAGCAAAACACCCAACACCTAATATGAAGTATGTGACGACATTAAGTAAATTGTCTAGAATAAAATAATTAAGAACCAAAAATGCCATTCTCCTCCTGAGGATTGTATTTGTCACCACCCCAAGTACTACATTATACTTGGCTGTGTCTGCATCTGGTTTTCTTCATTTTCAACAACAGGAAGTTTCCAGAGAACGTGAAACAAGTAGAGGTAATTTGTAGTCTCTGAGCTGTTTGGGTGGAGGAGAGTTGTCTTGGAGGTGTCATAAAGCCTCCCCACAAGCCAGCCATCAGCCGAGGGCAGCCAGGATGTCACTCTGATCAGATATGCGCTCTGAACCCCGGATGGGAAGAAGTGCTGCTGACCTCCCCCTGACCACCGGGAGGAAAAGTTGGTCAACCTACTGGATTCTCTTTAATTTTAAGAGAACAGGGGAAATCAGAGATTAAAATGTAAGTCTTTTGAATGAAAACATTTTATTAATCAAATGAACATAAAATAAATAAGTAAACAAAAACCCAGGAACCTATTTTTTTAATGTATTTGGTACAGGGTCTATAGGGTCTCACTACATAGATTGGACTCATACTGATCCTCCTGTTTTCAGCTTCTCAAGCACTGGGATTATAGGCACATGCCAACATACCAAGTCTCAGTTGCCATATCAGTGCGCCTTGGGGGGTCGGCCTGGCATGGCATGCGAGGGATTGAACCCTGGTCCCTGCACCTACAACCTTCTATTTTTTTTAAAATTTTGTTTTGTCTTTTGTTTTTCAGAGACAGGGTCTCACTATGTAGTTTGGGTTAACCTTGAATTTCCTTAGTTATCCTAGGATGGCCTTGAACTCACAGTGATCCTCCTGCCTCAGCCTTCTGAGTGCTGGGATTACAGGTGTGTACAGTCACACTAGGCTTGATACCCTGTGTTGGTTAGACTCGTACACATGCTGCTTGCTGTGGCCTCTAGCCAGCCAGTTTTCATCCTTTGCCTGTCGCATAATTTGCAGGTTGGTGCTGCCTCTTATATTTGGACTGATGGCTATGCTGGTGAATCACAGTAAACTTCTACTTTCCTACTGGAGACCAATGTGTTGCATGTAGGCTTTAATGTTTTCATGGTGTTTTTTGTTGGAAATCTTATCAGTAGAGACAGGTAGGAATGATGTTCAATGAACTCTCAGAGAAAAATGTAGGAAGTAACATCTTTCTTAAGAATATTTTGGAGATGCCTTTCAATTTTTATTTCTCCCTTTGAGTTCTTACACTAGGGAGACAATATGATATTTACACACTGTGTCTGGTTTATTTCACTTGGTATAGCTTCAAGTTGCATCCACTTACCTATGAAGGCTTTGAGTTTATTTTTCTTTATAGCTGAGTAATACTCCATTGTATAAAAACACTGCATCTTTTTCATCCATTCTTCAGGTGATGGACATCTTGGTTGCTTTCAAGATTTGGCTATCATAAATTGTACTGCTATAAACAGGGACACATATATCATTATGATATTATGTTTTGAGTTCTTTTGGGAAAAATCCCAGAAGGGGGATAGCTGCATTGAATGCCTTTTTTTAGTTTAATGAGAAGAAAGGTTTGTACTAATATTGTCTAGACAAGATATCATGTCTACATCTAGTCCTCTGAATAACGACTAAGAAGACAATAATATGCAATGTATTAATTATTGTAACTGTCCCACTAACCTGTTTTGAAACTGCTTTATTGCTATTTCACTTTTTTCCTCATTAAAATGAATTTACAAAATGGGGAAGAAAAATAGTATTTTGGAGATTTTCTTTCTCATAGACTATACAGAAAAGAACTGAGACATGATGAAGTCCAAATTTCCTTCCCCATGGATGTGTGCCCTAGAATCGCTGTGAGGTTAAGCTCACCAGCTAGTTAGTAACCAGACCAGGCCTGAGCATCTTCATTTTCTGTGCAGTTTAAATAATTACTGACATTAACTGAGATCTTCAGATGTAAGTCGATTGTCTTACTTCCCCAACAGTCCTGTCATTGTTAATCATCATACTGAGCAGATAAAGAAACTGAGGCATAGGGACATTCCTTGGCTTCTGTAAATAGGAAGAGGTGAAACTTGCCTGTACACTTCTCCCTCATACTATAGTGCTCTTTCCTTTCTGGCACTTGAGTTCTTGAATTCCAAGGCCTTTGGGCTGCTCCAGGAGCTTCCATTCTCAGAGCTTTACAGTGTATAAGAATCTGATGATCATGTCAGGCATGGTGGTGTATGCCTGTAATCTCAGTCCTTGGGAGACTGAGGCAGGAGGATTGTTGCAAGTTTGAGGTTAGCCCTGGCCACATAATGAATTCACGAACAGCCTGAACTACATAGTGAGACCTTGTCTAAGCAAACAAACAAACAAAAATATACAAAAAATCTGAATATTTCTTATTTCCTATTATAACTATGTAAGTGTAATATGGGAGCTATCTGAAAAAGTATCTTGTTTCTTTTCATTATCTGTAGGTTTTAGGCCATGACCATTTGTGAAGCTCCACTATGCAGAAATTCTAGAAAATATTCTGTTTTGAAGTTGCTGGGTTTTAAAGTCCATGGTCTTAGTAATTCCAAATAGTGACTGCTGTCTAGAGCTATGCCACACTCAACACACCTGAGCTCATTTGACTTTGGAGAATATAGTGGCTGTGAGCTCAGATTTCAGAGGCGTGTGATTTGGTTGAAATCCTATTTTCATAGCTGTGTGACATTGGGTAAGAGACCTGGTATGGGTGGGCCTCGGTTTTCTATTTTGAGAAATGGAAGGAGCCATTGGCAGCGTGCTTAGGCATTGTCTTGGTGGCATTTGTAGGTGGTGAGGCACTATCTGTGTGGCTCTGCCCTTGGGGTCCAATCAGTGTTTCCCGAGAAGGGTGTTTTAGGTACTATCTCCAAGTTCCTGGTTGAAAGGGATCTGGATGGGCCGATGTTTAACAACCTACTTGATGAGGCTCTTCTGATTTAGACTTATAAGCTTGTGTGGAATTCTCTGCATTCACATCCCCACACACTACATGGCATCTTGATTCTAGAACAGAACCACACATGTTACTCCAATCTTGCACCTTGCATTGGCTCATCACAGTATCACTGGCACTGGCTCCTGGATTAACTTTTAAAACTTTCTCAGCTCTTTTGCTTAGAAAGTAAAGCTGCCATAGAATTGGAGAATAAGAGCAATTAAAGAAAAATAATTCCCTCTGAAAGAAAATATATGGTAGAATCCTATTGGTGGTGAGACAACCCAAAAAGGACCTCTACTGTAGGAAATAGACTTGTGACTTTTCAAAATTTTGCAGTGGAAAATCTGAGGCTTGTGTACCTGCTGTGAAAGCTCTTCATTTAGAATCATGCAATAATAATACTGCATTTTGCTGTGAAAGTGTATGCAGAGACAGGGATCTTCAGTGTGCAGAAGTACTTGGAAATATGCAAGGAGTGCTAATTTTCTGTGTACAGAGGAAGTGAATTTGCATGGAGATAAATTTGGGAGCTATAAATGGAGTTCTTTGTACTTATGATTTTGTCATGGAGGAACTTGCTCAGCTGTGCAGAGACCTAAAACATGTTGTGACCCCCAAGGTGAAATTCAAAGGGCATGAAATACAAAGGGTTTGTAGTACCAAGGATAATTGCCATGGTGACATTGGGTTTTCTCCTCCAAACTGTGAGCTGAAGCTATCAACAACAGGAGGAAGCACTGATAATGGACTTTGGATCCCCCAAGGTAAAAAGCACATCATTGAAAATTAAACGATGACATGGTCCTCTTCCCAAAAAATGGTCTTTTGATCACTCTCTGCATTTTTCTATCTTCATTTTAATTGCTATTATTTGTCCTCAAATGGACTAAGATGAAGGGCTATTGGCACAGAATGGGACAGTCAGGGGTAGGTGTCCATACAGTGACATAAAAAAGCTGTAACAAGGAGAGAGGATATTCTCGAGAAACTC
This sequence comes from Octomys mimax, assembly GCA_002564305.1. Taxonomy (NCBI): domain Eukaryota; kingdom Metazoa; phylum Chordata; class Mammalia; order Rodentia; family Octodontidae; genus Octomys; species Octomys mimax. Next base: position 4,291 of record NDGM011252125.1, on the reverse strand, counting down.
ATCCTTACCTCGCCTGATCCAGCAGCAGCAGCAACATCACCAACACCAATGGCAACCCTGCTGTTTAGATTTGTTATGGCATAAAGATTTGAATTTCGTAAATGAAATAAATCTGATGAAAATGTAAAAATAAAGAATTGCACAGTCTCTCCCATGGCCCTCATTTTGGGGCCCTATCACTGTCACTGATGAAATTTGGGACCTATGTACTTTGATAAGCTGTGTCTCTTTGTATCTGTCTGTCTGTTGGTCTATCTCTCAGATTGTAGAGGTAGAGGTGATTGGTGTTAGTAGGAAGGAATTCTATTTGCGAAGAGTCACTGATGACATGTCTACTGTTGTTTCCATTTCATTTAGAGGTGTTGCTGGTAAAGAAAGCTAAGCAAAGGGGGAATTTTACTTTTGAGTAGTATTGCTGTTAAGCTAATGTACACTAAGGAAATATTCATTAGAAACCACTCTGTATTTCTCAAGAATATTACTTAGAGAATTATTTGGTAGCTTGTTAAAGCAAATGTGAAATCTTTTAAAACGTGATGCAGACCCTTTCCAGGAAAGTTATAATTCAAAACTGTTTCTGTGGACTTTTTTCTAGAATTATTCCCTGTCTTTTCCAAAAAGCCTTTTTTTGGTTAAGTCCAAAGAGAAGAAATTCCTTATCATGAGGAAAATGACTTAGTAAAGGTTTTGGAAATCAGATTGAGCTGAGAGAAGCTTTGGTCACAATGCAGAACAAGATGACAAGTCCTATAGACTTTGCATTCTTCATCTGTCAAGATATAACAAGATAAAACAATATTTTCTGTTTGCTTGCTCCTTCCATTGTACCTCACTGGACAGGTGCTTGTGTCTCAGCTGGGGGTCTTTTATTCTTGGCTTGTCACACAATGTCACCATGAGCATTATCTCCCTGAGAACATCCACTGCTCTCTTTTGAGATTTAAAGCCATCTGATGGTCTGGAGGCCATTTCTAACCTTACTTCCCTAATGGGTTCCATGGCAAATAGAACCTTATATGGTCCAGAGCAACTACCTTTCATCACTTAGGGAATAAGTTATTGCATCAATATGTTATATGCTTGTAATCTACATTTACAGTTAGATTGGGTAAACAAAATTTCACCTTTTATATTGGCTCTCCTCTCTGTGTTGTTATCTTTATTAGTCTCCTTGGTTTGTACATAGTACGGGAAGTTACGTGACCACAGTCTTCACCAGTATGTGTGTATCTCTTGTGCACATGTGTGTATGTGTCTGGTGTTCTGAGTGGGGATGTAACACCTCCAGGCAGCAGGCGAGTGTACATGTTGGAGTGCACAGCTTTTGTGGGCTACGTTGGGGAATGGAGATACAAGGAGATGAATAGAGCCTCAAATTTTGAGGTGTTCATAGTTGGGACATTAGATAGGTTAGTAGAAAAATAAAATTGTGGGTATAAAGAGTACCTCCCTTCCCTTTTTTAAAATATTAAGTTTATTGGTACATTTTAGGTATATATAATGAGTGAATTCACCATATGGAATTTATACTTGTACATGATATAACTTGATTATTTTTTTCCCAATTCCCCTGTCTTCCTTCAATCCCTCTAATTCTTAATTACAAACTCAAGAAGAACTATAATGGCCAAAAGATGCTTACCACTGATGGGAAAATGCCTTAAAAATGCCTTTAAAAGCATTTTTTGCTGTTGCCTACCAAATAATCAAGAGGTATTTCAGGTCTTGTACAGTTTCAGGATAAATTTAGATGAACACCGAGACTCTAAATACATATGCTATCCAACTTTTAGGTCTTGGAGTGTAGTAAACATATGAAAAAAAGAAAAAAACCATTAAAAACAGTACTGTTTCTAGAAGGCCTTGATTAACCTGAGGAAGGAGGAAGGCACATTTTGGGCAACATAGGATGGTTGGAGACAATGTAGAAGACTGCTGATAGATGAAGCATGTCAGAGATCCCTCAGGCAGATTCTTTAGGAGGTCAGATTGAAGATTCCCAATCCATCCAGTATAGTCATGATGTAAGAGCAGCTGACTTCCTAAAAGAGAAGGAAGCCAGCCTCTGAGGACAGGGGAGGAGGGCTTAGTTTTCTTGGAAGAACCTGGACTCTGTTAGCTTCTGTGAGATTCCTGAGAGGGCACTTCTCAAAGGCAGGGTACATCTGAAAACCCCAGGGCCTTATATGCCTTCTAGAGCCCTGGGCATTGTAGATTGCTATGGACCAAACGCTAAACTTGCCCTTGCTTCTACTTCCTTTCTTCAGGATGAAGTCCCTTCTGGAGACTACTGTGTTAAGCAGACCCCTCAGAGTGGCACTGCACTCTGACAAGAGCCATGGGAATGGTTTTCTGCGGAAAGCCTGGTAGAGGAGAGAGTCAGAAAAGACTTGTGGTCCAGGCTCTTAGGGATGCGGAAAGAAATCACCAGTAGGGGGCAGTGCAGCACGTACTTCGTCTTGGGTCTGCCCAGGGGTTGTGGGGAGGTGACAACTACTTGGGTGAGGCCTCACTACTTGGGTGGCCCAGGAAGCTAGTGACCTGAGCTCAGGTATGTTTATCTACAGAGTCACTGAGAAACCCCAGGCAGCTTTCTGGCCATCATTTCACTTGTACAGGGTGTCCATTAACCTTTCTTCCTTTCTCTCCCTCCTTCCTTCCTTCCTTTCCATCAATTAAAAGGTTTTTTTTTGAAAAGTACAATGATGTAATAATTTTATGAACTTACCCATATTCAGGACAAGTGCCTTAACATTTCGCCTCTTCTTGTGCACATCTTTTGTCATTTAATAAAATAGGCTAGCAGTTTAATTAAATAAATACTTGATAATTTAAGGTCTTTTTTCCCAGATCTGCCCTTTTTTTGTCAAGATAATCCTCCTTGCAATCATCTTGTTATAGATCATGTATATCCTGTAAATATGCAGTGGGATTGTTTTGGCATATTTTTAAGTGTTTTTTTTTTATTTTTTTATTTTTAAGTGTTTTAACACACACATACATATTATATATATCAGTATGGAATTTTGCTTATTTTTCTCATATAACAGGGAGATCTCTCTGCTCAAACATATCTGATTTAATTTACATATTTGATATACTTTATTTTTTAAAGTTTTTGTTACTGTAGTGGATGGATACTTGGGTTGTTTCTGGTTTTTAACCCTAATATTCAGGTGAGCATGTTGCAGTGAACATTTTTGTGTTGTGCTCCCTGCATCCATGTGTGAGAGTTTCTCTTGGGCGGCTATACAGAGACTGACTTGTGCTGCACAGAGTGCCAATTTATAACTTTGCAGGATACTGACAAAATGTTCTTCAAAGTGGTAACACCAGTTTATACATGCTCCACCAGTGTAAGAAAAAAAAAGCCCACATCCTTAGAAATGCTCTATAGTTTCAGGGATTACACATTCTGTCACTCCAGAGGAGGTGAGATGTATGAGATTATAATTTTCATTTCAGGTTCTTTGTGAGAGGAGCAAGTTTTCTTGTGTTTCTTGGCAGGAAGGCTTTCCCTCTGTGAATTGCTTGTTAATATCTTCACTGGTTTCCTTTCTAGCTCTAGTCCTCCCTTAGAGATAGCTAAGAGTATATTCATAAGGAGTAGATTTCTTCATGGTTTAATGCTAGCAGCTGTATTATGGACATCTCTACTGGGTATCTTAGGAGAGGCACCCCTGGATTCAACTGCTGGAGGAATCCTTCCAACCTAAGGATCTGATCTTTGTCTGGGTGTTTCTATTTGGACCAGGAGAAAGGGTCATCTAGGGCATTCTCCTGCTGTGAAGGACAATTCTCTGTGAGCAGTTTTCATAATTTCACACAGTTCTTCAATAAAGAAGTGATTTCTGATTTCAGAGCCAAGAACAGTTGTGCTTTGCTTTGCTTAATGTCTCTGTGACTTATTTTCATCTCATAAATACTGTAAACTTATCACTGACCAAACATGTTCTACTTTTTTCTTGGATATTGGCGGCCATCAAGTTTCAAATTAAATTTTTACGCTTTCCTAACAAGTATATATATTTTAAAACCTAATTCTGGGCACCATTGATATCTCTACTTTGACTTTTACTCTGTGTCTATTTGTTAGCTCATTGCATTTTGTTCAATTACAACTTAAAGTTACTAAGTTAAATATGTGGTTAAAATGAAATATAAGTAAAATGAAGGGCTTAAACAACTAAAAGAATGGTGAAAATAAAGAGGATGCTTGTGCAGTAAGTGTGGCTCAGGTAGCTAACAAGAAGCAGGCAGCTGCCCTAGACATGGAGCCCACAGAGAAGCG